>JAJOOO010006269.1:0-59310 GCA_029582685.1 Solanum piurae
CTTCTTATTATTCTTCCTCCTCCTTCTCCTCCTTCTCCTCCTTCTTCTCCTTCTTCTCCTTCTTGCCTTCTTCTTATTCTTCTTATTCTTCTCCTCCTCCTTCTTCTTCTTCTTATTATTATTATTATTATTATCCTTCTTCTTCTTCTTCTTCTTCTTATTATTATTATTATTATTATTATTATCCTTCTTATTCTTGTTCTTGTTGTTGTTGTTGTTCTTCTTCTTCCTCCTCCTCCTCCTCCTCCTCCTCCTTCTCCTCCTTGTCCTCCTCCTCCTCCTCTTTCTCCTCTTTCTCCTTCTTCTCCTCCTTGTCCTCCTCCTCCTCCTCTTTCTCCTTCTTCTCCTCCTTCTCCTCCTTCTCCTCCTTCTTCGCCTTCTTCTTCTTCTCCTTCTTCATCATCTTCTTCTTCTTCTTCTCCTTCTTCGTCTTCTTCTTCTTCTAGAGAGAGAATTTCTTAGAGGAAATTGGGTTCTTTGGTGAATTTAAAATAATGACTAGGATCAATGTATTTAGGGGTCTATTAGCTTTATATTACTAATAAAATGACCCCACTTAATAACTAATTAATTCTAGAAATTCCCCTAACCCCCCAACTTAACCGACCTTAAGACCACACTGCCCCAACCCACAAGACCTCGACCCATGGGCCGTGAGTGGACCCACGGGCCATGCTAATCATTCGTGGGTGGTGGTGTACAGCTGAAATTTTGGGGTCTTGACCCACAACCCCATCCACGAGGCGTGGATCCCCCTACGGAGCGTGGGTCCCTAATCGTGAGTGCACTGATTTTTGGCAAATTTTGGGTAGTTTCTAGGGTCCTCCTCAAGGACCCTTAGTTGGTCCTTGGGGAGTCATACCTTGATGTTTAACCCCTATACCCTTCATCCTAAGTATGGGAAGTTAAATTTCACAATTCTAATCCTCACGTCAAACTCTATTACCCTCCTATAAGGCTCTAGCTTAGTCTACTAGTTCGTGGGTGTTACATTTGGGTTAGTAATAGAAATTCCAAAACCCTTAGTCTTGAGTCAGTTCCAGTTGTTAATGAGTTGTTGGAAGGGTTTATTAAGTCCTCCCTAAATGGAAATAGACTTGATAGTGACCTTCCTCCAAATATGTATCCGATATTTTTTCCTACTTACCATAGGCTTCGGAAGAACTTAAGGAGTTTACGGAGCAGTTGAAAGATTTATTGGATAAGGGTTTTATTAGACTGAGTATCTCACCATGGGGTGCTCCAGTGTTATTTGTTCCAAAAGAAGGATGATTTCCTTCGGATGTGTATTGACTATTGATAATTGAAAAGGGCCACAATAAAAAATAAGTATCCTATTTCAAGGATTGATTACTTGTTTGATCAACTCCAAGGTGCTAGTTTCTTCACAAAGATTGATCTTTGATTGGGGTATCATTAGCTCAGAGTAAGGGAAACTAACACTTTGAAGATGACTTTTTAAGATTGGTAAGGTCATTATGATTTTTTGGTGATGTCATTTGGTTTGACTAATGCCTCAGCGACTTTTATGGATCTTATGAATAAAGTGTTCAAGCTATACACTGACATGTTTATTATTGTGTTTATTGATGATATTTTGATTTACTCACGGAGTGAGGATGAACATGTTCATTACCTAAGAATCATTTTTCAAATTCTTAAGGATCCTTGGTTGTTTGCTAATTTTAAAAAAAAGATGAGTTTTGGTTGAGATACGTTGCATTCTTTAGCCATATTGTTTATGGTTAAGGTATTCGAGTTGATCTTAGGATGACTAAGGCACTTAAGAATTGGCCTAGACCTCTTTCCGCTTAAGATATTTGGAAACACCTTGATAACGCTGAACTACACCTTTTATAATTCAATGTGTAGGTGGTCCCTATCATGTATAAACCCAACGATGAGTTGGGGTCAATCCCACAAAGAGTGATGGTAAAGAATTCAATTACAAAGTGAAGAAGTGCTCTACTCTTTTGTAGAAGTAAGAGATTATGCAACATAAAGTAAATCAATGAGTTTTAATTATCAATATCAAAGGGTGAATTTAGTAACCAATTGTTACTGAAAATGAATAGCACGAATTTTGATCAAGTATAAAAGGGCCTTAGGGGTGTGTGAGCAATCGACTACACATTTCTCCTAATGGGTAATTAACAATTGCTTGAAATTGCAAAATCTCAATGGGTAGGATAGGTTCTAGCTATAGTAACCATTTTTCAATCGGCTATTATGCTTCAAGTGAGTTCTTTCGAATCTCAGTAATATTAGCATTACAAAACAACCCAATTTCTTAACACAACCCACTTTACCAAGATGGGTAGTAAAGATGTATGTCGATATGATTATTAATCATTTACTCGACTCTAAACCACTTTCACAAGCTAGCATCAAGTGCTGAATCAGAACTAAATTTGCAACTTTAGTTCATGAATTAAAACATGAATAAACAATTGAACCCATTTCAAAACAATAATAAAACTAGCAATGAATCAATACCCATAAGTTAATATGCAGTCGATTACATAGTCACACCCCTAATGAAAAGGGTTTAGCCACACATAACGAAAAATAAGAAATAAGTACCAAAATAATGTTTTATCGAATTGACAAAATATCCAAATCTTAATGCCAAAATTAAGACTAAAATCTTCAATCCTTAGTATCTTGGCTCAAAAAACTCTATAAGATTGTTCATTATTATCAAAATATGTAAAAACTCTCTCCAAAACTGTGTTGCATATGTTTCCTCTCTCCAAAAATCAATTTATATGTTTCCAAAAAGTTCCCAAAGTTTCAGTACGCGGGCTCACTCGGTAAAATTAGTAGGGATCACCGAACGACTCAGTGATCCGCTGACATGTGCTTTCTCTCACCTTTGGAGTGACTTCTGCACCCGACTGCTTTGTAAGCTTAGTTGAGCTATGTCGCACTTGCCATTCTAGTCCGCGTGTTGCCAAAATGCCTTTTAAGTCACCGAATTGGTTTGGTTCATGGGCTTTTTTGCTGGAAAGTTTGGCGAGTAGGAGGCTCACTCGGTGCATCTCCGAGTTGCTTTTGCGAACTCCAACTTTTCTTTTCTTCATCTCTTTCCAATTTTTTCACTTCTTTTCGCATCATAATGTCCTCGCTTTGTTCTTAAGCCTTCATTGCTGCAAATAAAAACTTTAACATCAATTATGAACACAAAATAGGAAACGAGGACACTAATTCATTACATAACAAACACAAAATGACTCAAAATTCGCGACTCATCACACCTCGTATTCAAAAAGGGTAGAAATTGCAGTTGTTGCAGGATCTGGTGCCAGTCATGATGGAGCCAGCAACAACCCTTGGACTGACATACGGACCTTAGGTCACATCGTGGGTAGGAGTCCAAATGTTTTCCAAAATGTCAAGTTCCAGTAGTTTTCCCACGAATAACCAGGAGGGTCCGTTGGTTAGTGCACCAGTAATATGAAGGCTTCATAGGTCAGTCCTAGACTTAGTGGAATCTTAGAGTCAAAAGTTGAGACCCACCATCGGGCAAGTACGGCCCGTAGGTGGACCTAGAGACCGTACATGGATCCGTCATTGGGAGTCCAATATGAGGGCCTCTGAACTCAATCGATGACCAACAACTATGGTCCATGGTCTGACCAACAGACTGTGGGTCGGGTCGTTGACGGGAGTCGATAGTTATTTTATGAGGGATTTTGGGTAGTTTCCTAATTATTCTAGTCTGATACTATGTCATTTTACCCTCTATTAGAAGCCATATATAAACATTTTTAACCCCAAAATCGTCTAAATCAATTCATTCTCTCAAATTATCAAAAGAAGAACAAGTCATTCTGTCAAATATTTCTCTCTATAGAAGGTTGAAGAAAAAGGCTAGGGTGTCAAGTCAAGTCTCTAATTCCTCCATTGAAGTCAAACTGTTGTCCTTAAGGTATGATAGTCTTCATATATGGATCCCTTTCCTCTATAGAGTTCCTAAATTCCTCAATTTTGAAGCTAGAAATCCCCAATTGAAGTTAGGGTTTTCTTTTATGTAATGGGTTCCTTTCAATATTGATATAATTGATTGTTTCATGAACTATTATGCATGAATTGAGATAATTCAATGTTAAAGATGAATCCACATGAACTCATGCTTCACTCATGTTTTCTAGATATTCACAATTGAAAGTGGGTTTTGAACTATGAAAGGCGAATTATGAAAATATGCATGTTCTTATGAAATTGATGAAATATGATGTAAGTTGCTTTGAGAGTAAAGCATATATGTTATTGTTGTTGATTGTGGTGAAAGGATTAGTCACATAATTACTCAATACAAGAATGTGAAAGGTTTTCTCACATAAAAGATTCTAAGGCTAAAAGGTCTTCTCACCTATAATGAATCAAAGTTAAGGAGTTATTCTAAGAATGAGGCAAGAGGAGATTTCCCATGACCTCCAATGTTAAGACAAATGATGATTACCCATGTCTCATGAATGTTAAGAAAAGTTAAGAATAATCAATATTTCATGGGAGTTATGCTTAGAACAGAGTGGACAAGTGGCGATTACCTATGTCCCATAAAATACGTGCCACCATAGGTTGTCTAGATAGATGTTAGCTAGTGGATCCACGTAAGCTAGAAGTTCATGGTTCTTACCTTTGAAAGTGAGAACACCTCTTTTCGGTGTAGGGTAGATACCAGATTCCATGTTATAGCTCACATGGTCTTATATGATGGTTAAAAATAATTATCCCAGAATAATGAATAAATGTTATTTCAAGAAGTATCTCACGAATTTTTTAAAGATGTTAGCTTGCGTTGACCATGTTTGTTTTATAACTTATGTTTTCTAACTCTTTTATTTCATGTTTTAGCTTGGTAATTACATGTCACGAAAAGGTACCCTTTTACATGGGTTTTCATACCTTATGCATGACTATCATACTTGGTACATTTTTATGCTAACACATACTCTTTACTATATTCTCCTAAAATGTAGGGTCCGACACTCAAGATTTACATTTCCATGGCTAGGGATCTCTTAGTAGAAGTTTGACGATTGATGAGTCCACATGTTCCGAGGACCAAGCCCTTCTTTCATATTGTCTTTACCTTTCATTTCAAAACATGATGTACGGGTTACGTCCTGATTACTCCTTTGTACTAGATGACTTTGAGACATTGTTAGACTTCCGCTTCATTTTATGAAACTCTATGTTTTGAAATTGTCTTTAAATTTCTTTTTTTCTCTAATCTTGTCTATGCATGCTAAGTGGCTTGTATAAGGCATCTCAGTGTTTTATACGTCATGTTACACCTAGGGTCTACCTTGAGTCGTGACAAACTTAGTAATCAGAGCACAAGGTTTATAAAGGTCCTTGGAAGTCTCATACACCACGTCAAGTACAATATTGTTCATGAATGTGAAACACATCACATTTATGAATGAGAGGATATAAGATGTTCAGAAATTCCACTTCTTTCATTACTCTAAAGTTGTGCCATAGAGTATAACTCTATAATGTCTCTCTCCTAATCTTTATCCGATGCTCTAAAGGATATGTCCACTCGAAAGGGCATATGCTAGGAGGAATGCTGGAGAGAATGTTGAAAGAGAAGCTCTTCCACAAGCTCCTGAAGTTTCCGGTCAACCCTTTGGCAAAACAAGGGACTAATGCAGAGTTTAGGGCTGCTTTTCACATATTGGCTCAAGCCATGATGGCTCAAGCCATGATGGCTCAAGCCATGATGGCTCAAGCCAATAGGGAGGTTTCAGTCCCAGTGAACCCAAATGTGGGAACGACGTCGACTAGAGTGAGAGACTTTACTAGAATGAATCCTCCAGAGTTTCATGGTTCTAAGGTTGAGAAATACCCTCAAGAGTTCATTGATGAAGTGTATAAGGTGTTGATGATCATAGGAGTTACGCCGTGGAAAAGGTGGAATTGGATGCTTACCAACTTAAGGGTGTTTCTTAAGTTTGGTTCAACCAATGAAAGGAAGGGAGGGCAGCCGACGTAGGTCCTCTTTTTTATTTTTTTAGAAAAATTAATGTTGCTTTCCTTGATAGGTTCTTTTCCCTTGAAATGAGGGAGGCAAAAGTACTTGAGTTCATCAACCTTCGTAAAGGAAGCATGAGTGTGGAGGAATATGATTTGAAGTTCACACAATTGTCTAGATATGCGCCTACTATGGTTGCTAATCCTAGCGCAAGAATAAGTAAGTTCGTTTTGGGTGTGTCTGAAATGGTGGTTAAGGAATGTCGTACCACCATGCTTATCAATGATATGGAAATCTCTCATTTCATGGTTCAAGCTCAACAAATTAAACATGAGAAACTGAAGGAAAGGTCTAGGGAGGCAAAGAGGGCTAAATCCGGTGATGGTAACTTCTTACATTCAGGGTCCGATGAACATGGTCGTTCCAAGTTCCGACAAAGGTTTTCCGATCAAGGTTAATTAATTCTCCTCCTAATTTCAACAAAGATAGGGTGTCTAAACCTATTACTGAAGGAGTAAATTATAGTGGATCTTCATTGTCGACTTGTGCTAAGTGTGGAAAGAAGCATGAGGGTTGATGTCTAGTCGGTTCCAATGCTTGATTTGGTTGCGGTAAGATGGATCACAAGATAAGAGATTGTCCCTCAGTTACGAAGAATTAGGGAGACAAGCATCGACGGTTTCAATCGAATCCTTCATCCGGTCCTAATGGGAGTCAGAAGCAAAACATGTTATATGCACATCAAACTCGTCATGAGCAAGAGGATTCACCCGATATGGTTACCGGTATGTTTAAAGTTTTCCAACTTGATGTTTATGCTTTACTTGACCCCGAGTCTACCTTGTCTTTTGTGACGCCTTATGTGGCTATGAGGTTTGATATTCTTCTGGATGTGTTATTAGATCATTTTTCTATCTCTACTCTTGTTGGTGATTCTATTATGGATAAGAGCGTTTATATAAAGTGTCTGGTATCCTTGTCCCTTAGAGTTACCCGTGTTGATCTTGTGGAGCTTGATATGCTATATTTTGATGTTATCCTTGGTATGGATTGGCTACATTCATGTTATGCTTCTATTGATTTTAGAACCCGTGTAGTCAAGTTTCAATTTCCAAATGAACCCATCCTAGAGTGGAAAGAGGGAAATTCTATGCCTAAGAGTCTGTTTATCTCTTGTTTTAAAGCTATAAAGATGATTTCTAAGGGTTGCATTGACCATATATCTAGGGTGAGGGATATAGATTTTGAGACCCTACTCTTGAGTTGGTCCCCGTTGTGAATGAATTTTTGAAAGTGTTTCCCGATGAATTATCCGGTGTTCCTCCTGAAAGGGAAATAAACTTTTGGTAATGATCTCCTCCTAGATATGCAACCTATCTCTATTCCTCCTTATCGTATGGCTCCAGCAAAACATAAGGAATTAAATGAGCAATTGAAAGATTTGTTGGATAAGGGTTTCATTTGACCAAGTATCTCTCCTTGGGGTGCTCCAGTTTTATTTGTGAGGAAGAAAGATGGTTCACTCTGTATGTGTATTGACTACTAGCAATTAAATATGATTACTATTAAGAATAAATATCCTTTCCCAAGGATAGATGATTTGTTTGACCAACTTCAAGGAGCAAGTTACTTATCTAAGATTGACCTTTAGTTGGGTTATCACCAATTGAGGGTGAAGGAAGATGACATTCCGAAGATGTCTTTTCGTACTCGATATGGTCATTATGAGTTTTTGGTAATGCCATTTGGTTTGACTAATGCTTTGGCCACATTTATGGATTTGATTAATAGGGTGTTTAGCCAATACCTTGATATGTTTGTGATTGTATTCATCGATAATATATTGATATATTCAAGAATTGAAGACGAACATACTAATCATTTGAGGATTGTGTTGCAAGTCCTTAAGAACCAACATCTCTTTGCAAAATTTAGTAAATGTGAGTTTTGGATAAGGTTCGTGGCTTTTCTTAGTCATATTATTTTTGGTAAGGGTATTGAGGTAAATCCTAAGAAGACAGATGCTGTCAGAAGTTGGTCTAGACCTCTATCCCCTTTGGATATTATAAGTGTCTTGGGTCTAGCCGGTTACTATAGAGGGTTTATTGAAGGGTTTTCTTTGATTGCCTCTCCATTTACAAAAATGACACAAAAAAAGGTTAAGTTCATATGGTCAGAAGCATGCGAGAAGAATTTTCAAGAATTGAAAGATTCACTTACTTCCGCTCCGGTATTGACTTTACCGCAAGGAACTGGTGGATTTGTTGTTTATTCTGATGCCTCAAAAATTGGGCTAGGATATGTACTTATACAAAAAGGGAAGGTCATTGCCTATGCTTCGAGGAAACTTAAGATTCATGAGAAAAATTATCCTACCCATGACCTTAAACTAGCGGCGGTTGTGTTCATGTATATATCTTTACCGACCACAAGAGTTTGCAATATGTGGTTAAATAGAAAGATCTAAATCTTCGCCAAGAAAGGTGGCTTGAGTTACTAAAGGATTATGCCATGAGTGTTCTCTATCACCCCGACAAGGTAAATGTGGTGGAGGATTCTCTTAGTTGATTATCGATGGATAGTGTTACTCATATTGAAGAAGATAAAAAAGAGTTGGTTTAAGATGTTCATAGATTGGCCCAATCTGGTGTTTGGTCAGTTGGCTCTACTAAAGGTGGTGTTATGGTTCACAATGGTTCAGAATCATCTTTTATGGTAGATGTGAAAGCCAAGCACGGTCTTGATCTGACTTTGGTTGAATTGAAGGAAGTAGTGCTTAGAAAGTGTGTAGAGGGTTTCTCCCAAGGGGGAGAATATATCAATATCGTTTGTGTGTTCCTAAAGTTGATGACTTGAGAAAGAAAATCTTATCAAAAGCTCATAGTTCTCGATATTCAATTCACTCGGGAGCCACCAAGATGTATCGTGACTTGCGGGAGATCTATTAGTGGAATGGGATGAAGAAGGATATTGCGGATTTTGTGGCTAGTGTCCTAATTGTCAAAAAGTTAAAGTTGAACATCAGAAGCCGGGAGGTTTATCTCAAGATATTAGCATTCCTACTTTGAAGTGGGAAGATTTGATTATGAACTTCATTGTTGGTTTGCTTCAAACGCGGTGGCAACATGACTTGATTTGGGTTATAGCAGATCACATGGTGAAATCAACCCATTTCATCCCCGTCAAGGTTTCTTAGTCGGAGGAGGACTATGCTAAATTGTATTTAAAGGAAATGATGAGGTTGCAAGGAGTGCCCTTCTACATTATCTCCGATCAGGGTACCCAATTCAATTCTCAGTTTTGGAAATCATTCCAAAAGGGTCTTGGTACTCATGCTAAGCTTAGTACGTCCTTTCATCCACAAACCGATGGGCAAGTGGAGCGTACTATCCAAACTTTGGAGGATATGTTTTGAGCATGTGTAATTGACTTCAAGGGTAATTGGGATTGTAACACCTCAAAAGTTAGTAGGCTTAACTAGAGCTTGTCGTAAGTGTTAGAGTAGTAAAACATGCTTCTCGAACTTAGAATGAAGGGTTTAGGGGTTAAAAATCAAGGTACGACTCCCCAAGGACCAACCAAGGGTCCTTAAGGAGGACCTTAAAGCCTAACCCCAAAACTTCCCAAGAAGGTGACCTACGGATGGGACCTACGAGTCGTAGGTCCATCCACGCCTCATGGGTGAGCTTCAAAGCTCAAACCCCCACTCAACAGTCTGCAGACCATGAACCATGCCTAACCAGGACGGGCTGTGGTCCCACCCACGGTCCGTGGGTCATGGTCGTGGATCATGCCTACAATTCTGTTCAAGGTCGGCCAAAGGTAAGGGTCTTTAGGTAATTTCCTTTTTAGTTATTATTAAGTGGAGTCCTTTTGTATTGTGTTAATTCACCTATTTAAGAGTTTTTAATTCATTAACTAACACATACACCTTATAAATCCCAAGACCCAAAATCCATAACCAACTTTCCCCCAAAGTCCTCTCTCTAGAATTCCAAGGAAGAAGAAGAAGAAAAGTGAAGCTAGGGTATGGGTAGCCTTTACCCATAGAGTCCCTTCAAAACTCAATTTCACAACTTGAAATTCCCACAAAAAGCTAGGGTTTCACTCCAAGTCATGGATTCCTTTTCAAAAACGATTTCAATGATTTAATTACTTTACATTATGATCAAATTGATGAATTCCTACTGTTTTCATGATCAATTACTCAAGAATCCATGAATTCCCTTATTTTCTCAAATTGTATCTTAAAGTGTGGGTATTGATTGATGTTAGTAGAATGTTATAGAATTATGAATGTTATTAATTGATTACTTGAATCACGTTATTATCCATGCCTAATGTAGTAATTCTAGGTGTGTTGATTGAATGTGATCTATGGTTCTTGAAGGGAAATTTATAAGATTTATATATGATGATGATGTTTATGTACATGCTTTATGAATACCTTGATAATGAAGTTTCTATGATCATGATAATGATGATGTGTTGATTGAAAGACTATTCTCAATTATACACTTATGAATGATGATGGCATGTTGTGAAAGGCTTTCCTCACTGAAATGAGTCGGCAGGCTAAGGGCATTCCTTTCATGTGTGACTAAAAGTTAGCTTGATTGATATACCTTGAATTGGTAGGCTAAGGACATCCTCTTCATGAGTAATTAAAGAACTATCTTGATTTAATGAACCTTAAATCGGTAGGCCAATGACATCCCTTTCATGAATGACTAATGAAGTATTCTAAGGCTTGTCTTAAATCAGTAGACCAATGGTACCCCTTTCATAAGGAGTCAATGAACTATTATAATGATGAACCTTGAATCGGTAGACCAATGGTACCACTTTCATGAGGATTCAATGAGCTATTCTAATGATGGAGATTGAGCCGATAGGCCAATTACATCCCTTTCATGTGTAATGATGTTAAAAGAG
Source organism: Solanum piurae (assembly GCA_029582685.1). NCBI lineage: Eukaryota > Viridiplantae > Streptophyta > Magnoliopsida > Solanales > Solanaceae > Solanum > Solanum piurae. Next base: position 10,922 of record JAJOOO010006269.1, read on the forward strand.
AATTAACTACTCCATGGGAATTTAATGCTTAGCACCGAGTGGATATTGTGAAGTGGAAGCTCCCCCTATGTATGGCCAAGTTCCTAGTAACAACCTCCTTATCCTATAACTATGTGCCCACATAGGTTATTAGCTAGTAGATCCACCTAAGGTAAAATGTTAACTGTTCTACCGTAGGCAAGTAGACTAACTCTTTTTGATGTTGGACATGACACCGTATTCCATAATTTTCTCACATAGTCTATGTCGGTTAAGAGTTATTCCCACTATGAACAAGAATATGAGTTATGTACTATGGTTACTCAAGAAGCTCTATAAAGTGTGGGTGGGGGTATGGGACTTCATCCATGCATTGCACAAGTAGGCTTTGAGAGTAGTTATGGTGTGTTCCTTAATGCTATAATGATTTATGAAATATGCTTATGATGATGCTACTAAGTATGTTGATATGAAGGCTAAATGTAATGAAGTATGCTTAATGTGGATTGTTGCTATGAGTTGCTTTCCTCTATATGACTTATTAAAGGTGAATGTTCCTTGTCTATGAGTATGAACAAAGGATGAGATCAAAGAATGGTAAGAATGATTATGATTACCTAAAATTGGTACTTAGTATAGATGGGATTATGGGATCTTTATCTATGTATTGCACAAGTATAACTTAGGGTTACTTATGAGATGGTTCTATTATTCTATGATGGTCTACATGTTGAAAATGCTTATGTCTTGTGCTTTTGTACTAAAGTTTATGATGATTTTTAAACTTGGCATATAGCATGGTTTTCAACCAAAATTTCTTTTTTAGCATGTTTCAAGGATTTTTATGCATCTCTATCATACTTAGTGCATTTTTGTACTAACCCATATTTTCTACATTTTTCACAAAGTGTAGGTTCCTGTTCTTAAGGTGATCTACTTTTGGTTCAAGCTTGAATTGACTATTCTTTTAGCTTGTGGTGAGTCCTCAAGATTCGAGGACGTATAAGTCAATTGTAGTTTCTTTCTAGTATTTCATGTTCGAATTATGTTGAAAGGGCTGTGACCCTATTTTTGATTCAAAGATTGTGTTATATGGCTAATTGAGACAAGTTAGACTTCCACTTGCTTTTATAAAAGACTTCAATTGTACGGATAATGTTTTTGAATTCCGCATCATTTCTTTTATCTTATGTTATGATATGCTAAGGGGCTTACATGGAGCCTTTTGCGATTCTATATGCCTTGTCACATCTAAGGGGTACTCCTGGGTCGTGACAAACTTTGTAATGAGAGCACAAGGTTTAGAATGATTCTCGGATGATGTCTCATAAGTTACGTCTAGTAGAGTCTTGTTCATAGTGTGAAGCGCGCCACATTTATTAATGAGAGGCTATTAGATGAGTAGGAAATCTCAATTCTTCATTCTCTAAGTCATGCCATAGAGTTTAACTCTATAAGGTCTTTCTCCTTATATGATGGTCTTCAAGATACGACTACTGGAAGGGCTCATGCTACAAGGAGTAAGGGAGAAAATGTTGGTCGTGATACCAATTATGATTATGTGACTAGAAAGGACTTGCAATGCTAGACTTGGATGTTGCCTTTGTTATGAATGAGCTTTGTAGTTGTTCATGTCAGTGATGGTAGAACCCTACTTGGACATTGTGAGTTTTGGGTAAGTTGGAAGATTTGATGAATAGAATTGTTTAAGGGTAAAACATGCATAAGAACCTACGAGTAGACTTTTCTTAAGAACTAGGCATGCATGATGGTTATGAGATCTACTTTGAGGGTTGCATGTACCACCTAGCTAAGGTGAGAGAGATATGTTTAGGTGTAGACCACTTTCAAAGAGTTAGTTACCTTGTTAAGATTGATCTTAAGTATGGTCATTATGAGTAGAATGCTTAGATAATACCTAGAGGTGGTACTTGGTAGACTCTTATAAAAGGAAAGGTAGTAGTATAGTTCACCATGGTTTAGAATTGACTTTCTCTGACCTTAGAATTGAAAAAGAAGATGCTTAGAAGAGTCTGTATAGGCTTAATCCCAAGGGGGGGGGGGAGATGAAAGGCTTAGATTGCAAGGTCATTGAGTGTTCTTGATGTTCATGATATGGGTTAGCTTAAAATTCTCACCATGGGAGATGTATTGAGTTTGGGAAGTTTTGTCCTGGTTTTGTAGGCTCATATGAGATCTTGAGTAGAGTTGGTAAGGTTATTATGAGTTTTTGGTGATGCTTTAGAATGGTTTGAAGGAAGTAGTAATTGAGGTTTTAGTAAGGGGCTTTCTCCCAAGGGGGAGATGGTGTGCTTAAATGGCAAGATTGTTGAGAGTCCCAATATCCTCATCTCTTTCTTCTATTCCTATTCTATCTTGAGACAAAGAGTTCCCTGTGACTTTTTTTATGATTTGGAGTCATGTATGTTTTAGAAATTTCCATGATCTCCTTATGTTATGCATGTTCTTGAGAAGTTCATGATTTGTAAGAAAATGAGTTTTCATGATTTATGTTCCTCATGTTGTTTTGCATTTAGTATGAGTTGCCTATGTGCTTCATGAGATGAATTGTCGAACATGTTTTATTGTGCTTTTGAGAGAAATTGCATAATTGGTAACATATATTAAGTTGAGCATGGTTTGAGTGTGAGAAGGTATTTCCTCCTATGAATGATGAAATATTGAGTTTTCATGCATAATGGGTTGTTAGATGTAGTTCCTACTTCCTTGTTTTGCATTGAGTATGTTGAGATGGAGTTGATGTTTGATCCTTAAAATTGTGCATTTATTTTATGTTTCATGCATGATGGGCTTCTAGTCTTGAGTCTTTAATTCTGTAAGGTGTCTAAATCGTCATTCGAGGATGAATGTTCCCAATGGGGAGATAATGTAACACCTCGGAAGTTAGTAGGTTTAACTAGAGCTTGTCGTAAGTGTTAGAGTCATAAAACTTGCTTCTAAAACTTAGAATGAAGAGTTTAGGGGTTAAACGTCAAGGTACGACTCCCCAAGGACCAACCAAGGGTCCTTGAGGAGGACCCTAAAGCCTAACCCCAAATTTGCCCAAAAAGGTAACCTACGGATGGGACCTACGGGGGTAGGTCCATCCACGCCTCGTGGGTGAGATTTGTAGCTTAAGACTCCACTCAACAAGCTGCAGACCACGAACCATGCCCAACCAGGATGGGCCGTGGTCCCACCCACGGTCCGTGGGTCATTGTCGTGGATCATGCCTGCAATTCTGTCCAAGGTAGGCCAGAGGTAAGGGTCTTTAAGTAATTTCCTTTTTAGTTATTATTAAGTGGAGTCCTTTTGGATAGTATTAATTCACCTATTTAAGAGGTTTTAAGTCATTAAATAATCCATACACCTCATAAATCCAAAGACCCAAAATCCATAACCAACTTTCCCCCAAAATCCTCTCTCTAGAATTCCAAGGAAGAAGAAAAAGAAAAGTGAAGCTAGGGTTGAAGAATCAAGTTTTTCTCCTTAATTTTGTGGTGAATCTTCAATAAGGTATGGTAGGTTTTCATCTATGGGTAGCCTTCACCCATAGAGTCCCTTCAAAACTCAATTTCACAACTTGAAATTCCCCCAAAAAGCTAGTGTTTCACTCCAAGTCATGGATTCCTTTTCAAAAACGATTTCAATTATTTAATTACTTTATATTATGATCAAATTGATGATTGCTACTGTTTTCATGATGAATTACCCAAGAATCCATGAATTCCCTTATTTTCTCAAATTGGATCTTAAAGTGTGGGTATTGATTGATGTTAGTACAATGTTATAGAATTATGAATGTTCTGAATTGATTACTTGAATCAAGTTATTATCCATGCCTAATGTAGTAATTATAGGTGTGTTGATTGAATGAGATCTATGGTCCTTGAAGGGAAAATTATGACATTTATGTATGCTGATGATGTTTGTGTACATGCTTTATGAATACGTTGAGAATGAAGTTTCTATGATCATGATAATGATGATGTGTTGATTGAAAAAACTATTCTCAATTATACACTTATGAATGATGATGGCATATTGTGAAAAGCTTTCCTTACCTAAATGAATCGGTAGGCTAAGGGCATTGATGAGTCCGCGATATAGACTCATTTAGGGCTTTGTTTATATAGATTTAGTGCCCTCAAATGCTTATTTTGTGCCAATAACTGATGTAAAACCCTTGATTTTCAAGATTATGAATTGAGGAACAAAACAAGGACACTAACAAGCAAAAAGGAACAAAATAGGCTGAAAGGATAAAGAAATATTGCCTGATGATCACCAAGTTCACTTGGCGAATCGCCGAATGACTATCTGACCGCCTAAAGTTCCAGTGCGCCAAGCCCTGAGGGAAGAAATCAGGTCGGCGAGAGAAAGAAGCAGTTGGTGGATCGCCGAGTAGTTCTGCGATGCAGTGCTAGATCGCCCAAAATTACAGACCTTGAGGATGCTGAATGCCAAGGCAGAAGGGCGATGGAAGTGACCAAAGGGCGAATCACCGAGTGGTTCGGCGATCCTGACTTACTTCACCGAGTGACTCTTCGTAGCACATTTTTTGGCGACTATAAATACATTTTTGAACATTTAGTTTAGGATGAATCTATCAATCTTTAATTTTTTTTTATCAATTACTCTGCTGAACAGTCTTTTATTAAGTTTTTATCTCTGGAGATAGTTTTTCTCTAGTTTCTCCTAAGCCTTGAAGGATTGAAGGAATAGAAATTGGAAGGGGGTTTTTGAGAATTTTGAAATTGGAGCATTGTAAGGATGAAATCACTCTTATCTAGTTGATGGATAATCATTTGATAACGATTTTTACTTTTTTATGATGTCTAGCTAAAACCCCAGTTCTTGGGATGTGATTATGGGTAAATTTAGCTTATGGGTTTTGCTAATTTTTAGTTTAAATGCTATTTAAAAGTTAGTTTAATCATTAATTATGGTTTAATTTAAGAATTGTAGTTGCAAATGTAGTTCTAGATTTGTGTTCTTGGCATGCTTGAGAGAGAGGTTTTAGAACTATGGTTTTTGATTGATGGTTTGTGGGCATTGGGTTGACCTGGGTTCAGCTTGAGAGAGTGAGTCCTAAATCCTTTCCTACATATTCAGCTCGACAGAGTGAATGTATTAAGGTGTGGGCTGCTCTTATTTTGCATGGTTGTTGTTGTTTGAGAGAAATCAACTTGATTCGGGGTAAATTGTTTGAGAGAAAGTTTACCTCCTCTATAGCCTAGCCTACTAACTAATATCTAGCTATTTTCTAGTAGTTGCAATTACCCATTTGTCTATATTAGCCTATAATTGAATCTCATCCCAAGAACCCGTCTTATTATTGTTAATTCGTATTGTTTGTGATCGTTATTTGTAGTTGATAATCAAAACCAAAACCCCTATTTGACATTCGTATCCCCCCTTAATTTGATTGATGTCTTTATTCGATAATTTTTATTTCTATGACTGATTTGACCATGTTCATACTTCCAAATTGAATCTTAAACATGTACCGCTCCCTATGGGATTCGACCCCAACTCAATTAGTTTGGTTTTATACTGATTTACGATCGTTGAACACCTAGAGTTGGATGAGGTGTGCTTGAAACATCAAATCAAAATGGCGTCGCTGCCGGAGAGTGCTGTTGTTTGAGATTCTTTTGGTGAAGTTGAATTTTGTTCGTTTTAGTCGTAGTTGAATCTACTTATTTTTAGTTTTGGTTTTTGTGTTGCTTGTTAAAACAAAGGAAATACGTGTCAACGGAAGAATGGTAGCCAAGTGGACCACCAAGATGACATCAAAAACCTCAATGATGTCAATGAACCAAATGTCAATGACCCAAATCTAGTGGATGGAGTTGGTGCCATTCGCTTTCCTCCGGCTGAAGGGAACGTTGTGTTCCATATTACAATCACCATGTTGCAACGCTTACAATTGAAAGGGTTGTTTGGTGGGTTGGCTCATGAGGATCCCCATGAGCATATAAGGAACTTTATTGATGTTTGCGGGCCATTCTCCTTTATGAAAATATCCCAAGAGTCGGTTCGGTTGAGGTTGTTCCCATTTTCTCTAATGGGAGAAGCGTGTCAGTGGTTGGTTGAGTTGGCAAGAGATTCTATCACTTCGTGGGAAGAGCTTGTCACCGCATTTCAAGTGCAATTTTTCCCTCCTTCAAAGATGATGACACTTAGGGACAACATCCAAAGCTTCAAGCGTTTGGAGGGTGAGTCAAGTCATGAGACTTGGCTAAGATTTAAGAAGTTGATGGTGCAATGTCCAACTCACGGATTACCCGACAATATTTTGCTGCAATAGTTTTACCGAAGCCTTGATTCGGTGAATAAGGGAGTGGCTGATCAACTTTCTCCGGGAGGTTTAATGCAACAACCTTACAATATAGCAGCCCAACTCTTGTATGGTATGACAAAAATTAATCCGGCATGGTACACCCGTGAGGATTAGGTCTCCCTTCTCACTTTTAAATTGACAAAGGAGCAGCTTGAAAAAGATCAAGAGAGGGACCAAAACATGGCAAAGATGATGATCCAAGTTGACATTTTGGCCAAAAATGTCATGGGAGCTGGTGCTAGGAGTGTCAATGTTGTGGGTGTGGGTTGTGTAAACCCCAATGAGGCAAAGTTTGAAGCGATGTACAATGAAGAGGTGAACTTCCTAGCCAACCAAGGAGGAGGTTATCGTGCTAACTACCCAAGGCCGGGTGGTAATCAAGGTTGGAACAGAGATAAGGGATGGAGAGACCGAGATAGAGAGTGGTGCGATCGTGACTCCGCCTGGAAGGAAAGAGAAGGGGAGAAGGATAAGTATGTTCCTCCCTACGAGCGTCAAAAGCCCAAAGTTTCTGAGGGTGGCCGGGCTGAGGATATGCTCTTTCGTATTCTCAATAAGGGTGAAGGGTCCAATAAAATTTTAAAGCAGATGAAGGAAGATGCATCGACCCTTAACCAGATGGCGACCTCTCACTCCATCTCTATCAAGCAGTTGGAGACCCAAATGGGTCAAATTTCTTCTCATTTTAACCCAAGACAAGAAGGGGGGTTTCCTAGTGATACTAAGGCAAACCCCAAAAATGAAGCTTGAATGGATACTTGCGTCGTGCCACGATGTTAACTAAGGCGCTTTCTGGGAGGCAACCCAAGTTTTTATTGCTTTGTGTTTTGATTTGGAATAACGTGTGTTGATTGTGCAGGTTGAAGTGTAGAATGTGTTTGAAAAATGCAAGTTGGTGAGCAAAATGTCTAGTTGGCGACTCGCCGAAGAGGTTGGCGAGCGCGACTTGGACTGCCGTTGGGCTCAGGAAATTACAAGGATGGATTCTGTAAAACTCGGTGGGCCCATGGACAAATCAGTGACTCGCCGAACAAGTCGGCGAGCCCAACTTTGTCCACCATTTGGACCCCCACATTAACTAATGGTCCTGTAAAACTCGGCGAGATAACTAACCACTCGGCGTGTCACCGAGTGGGTCGGCGAGGAAAAATAACATCATTGAAGGGCACGAACTGAACGGTTTTTAAAAGGGCAAAGGTCTAAAATTTCAAACTCTTTCACATTCCCTCACTTTTAACTTCATACAATCACACCCGCTGTTTAAATTTCTTATTTGTTTGCTCATCATTCTTGTGTTCGGAGTTGGAATTAGTTGCCGCCTAGCATTTCAAATCATATTTTTGCATTAAAGGTTGGTTTTTCCAAACCTCAAACTCTTAATTAGCAATTAAACTCAAATACATTGTTATAGACTGTGTGTTGGGCCTCTCTGAAATCATAAATGTGTGCCATTTTGCCGATTTTAATTTTGATATTGTACCTAAATTGCCTAAATTGTGGATTCCCTGATTTTCGTGCTTTAAAATTGATCATAATCTTGTGGGTTGCGTTAAATTGTTGTTGGGTCTAGTCGGGTGAAGTCTGAGCAACCCAAATTGTGCTAAATGACGTGCTTTACCCAATGATGGAGAGTTTAACGTCATTCTTAAGGGATGAAGTTGTCAATTGGCCAATTTTGGCCAAACCGGGGGAAGTTCGAGTACCCCAGTGGCATGGGTGATATGGGTCTAAGCTTAATTGAGTTAGGATGTGGTTTGATTTTGTTTTCGGGGGATGCAGGTTTGATTTCGGGAGTTGGGGTGGAAAATAGGCACGTTGGGCAATTTGGCGAGCTGGGTCGAGCTCGCCGAACCACACGGTGGTTCACCAAAATCCCTCTTGATCACCTTTAATTTCATTATCTAGTTGATTTTGATTCTGTAACTTTTGGCGAGAAGCCTAAGCTCACCGAGTTCACTCGGCGACTCACCAAAAGTCTCCTTTGATCGCCCTTTCTGCGCCCCCAACCCCTAAAACATTCTTTAACTTTCGGCGGGCTAGTTTGTGCTCGCCGAATGATGTCGGTGATTCACCGAAGGGCCCTGAACATCACCGACATGCTATTTTTTTGGGAATTTTTTGAGCCAATCCTTTCGGTGAGCCCGATCTTGCTTGCCAAAGTGATTTGGCCACTCGCCAATCGGTTCGACGAGTCTTTCTGCAACATGATTTCTGTATTTTTCTTGGATTATTTGTAACTTTTTCCGATGTATATTGCATGTATGGCTAGACCAAAAGTAGCAGGTCAAGACATGCCGCCCCACAAGAGGGCAAAGAGAATTACTATAAATGAGGATGCAGCTGCATCCCGGGCAAAGGTAACAAAACTTCCTACCACAGGTGGGAAGCGCAAAGGGAAAGGCAAGGCACCTGCTCCTGCATCACCAGAGGTCAGCTCCGATAGTGACAGAATATACGCCACTCACCTCACCACTTTTAAGAGTGAGGGTGAACACCAGGACCCTGAGGTTTCCATCTCTAAGCCTGAGGATGAGCAGTTGCTATTGTCCCAGAGAGCTGAGCTGTGATCCAAGAGGATGCATGATCCATCTAGGATTAGAGTGCCTGAGACCCATACTCTTCCCCCCGGTCCAGATCAGGCTGTGGTCCCTCCACCACCTGCACAAGGTCCTCCTCCCCAGTCTATGAACATATTAAAGGTCGAGGGACTGAGGATGATTATAGAAGAGAAGAGGTTGTCCACAGAAAGTGTGGTGGACAGATACCCAGAAATCTTGAGCACACTACAATCCCACAAGTTCCAGATATTTACCAAACCCCATGGCCCGTACATTCCATATTCGGTCTGGGAGTTTTACACTGCTTATGGAGTTGTAGTGCCACAAGGGAAGAAGAAGGCTGCTGTGCATTCAAGCCGGTAGATAATGTTGTTGTCAGGGGCAAGAAAGTGAAGTGTAATAGTGATGCTATCAATGCAGTTCTTGAGTGTACAAAGGATATTGAGGATGATTGTCAATACATGATCAGGACAAAATCATTGAAGGCTATAAAAAAGTGGTTGTCCTCTCTGTTATCTGATGGTACTCCTAGGTGGATCGAGGCTGGAGCACCCATAGAAAATAAAGACCTCAATGTAGCAGCGAGGTACTGGTTTAGCTTCATCAATAGTCCTATCATGCCATCCCATAATGAGTGTATCCTCTGCCACGCGAAAGCAACCTGTCTTTGCTGCATCATTGATGGGACAAGGCTAAATTTGGGTATGATCATTGGCCAAGAAATGGCCATGAGGGCGAGGCAGCGTCAGACTTATCTTCCCTTTCTGGTGTTGATTATCGAGCTGTGCAGATGAGCCTGAGTGCCCTTTGATGCGAAGAAGGATGTGGAAGTGATTCCCACATCTTCGACCGGCATCCGGCACATTGGAGCTGATTATCTGAAAGATGATGCTGAGAAGAAGAAGGCAGCCTCAGTGGATTTTTCCCCAACTGTAGACGTTGAGACTTTACCTGCAGAGGCAGTACTGCCTACTCCAACCCATGGGCCTTCAGGTATATCTAGTGATGACCCTTCCATGACTCTGAGTTCCCCTACCGCTCCCTTACCCCCTAGGTCTAGTGCTAGTGCTGTTGCTGTTGCTGTTTCCTGACCTTCACTCACCCATGCAACGATACTACGGATGGGGTGTCTAGCCCATTCTACTGATAGGCGTGTCTCTAGGCTTGAGGCCACAGACCCCGGGATGATTGAGAGGGACCTCACTACTGCTGTGACACCTCTTAGTGTGTCTATTGATGCCCTTGCAAAAAGGATAGCAGTGTGTGAGCGAGGCCAAGAGGCCACTGATGAGGTGACGACTCTAAAGGTCACAATTATTGAGCTGAGGAAGGACGTGGACCAGCTGAAGTCCACAGATATATCTATAAATTTTGGGACTGTGGAGATCCCCGACATGCCAGTTGATATGGATGTGCCCCCGACTACTACTGGAGATGAGGTTTGAGTTGATGAGACGACTGCTGCTTAGTCCGAGGCTGAGACTGATGAGGAGCAACTTAGTGTCGATGATGAGGCTACTTATGAGGGCCTTACAGAGGTTGAGGAGGCTATGGTAGATTCAACCGTGCATATTTCGCATATTTCATTGGCAGATACACCTATGGCTGGGTCTAGTGGAGCTATTGTTGATGTTACACCGAGTAGTGATGCGCAGGATCAGAGTATTGCACCGGGCATTGATGCTCCGACAGATAAAGTGACTGTGTAGACATGACCTTTCTTTACCTACCTCTTTGTCATTTTTATTTACTTTTTATTATTTTGTTGCATTTGAGGACAACGGCCTTTTTATTTGTGGTGGGGTTAGGTATTTCCATACCTACCTTTTGTGACTATATTTTGTATATATTGGGCTTTTGTGTTTTGAATTGTGTGTTGATATTGTTTTGTGTATGTTTAAGCTTATGGCTCCTTGTTATAATTGAAAATGGTTTTTTCTCCATCTATATTTTTTTTGCCACTCTTGTTGTATTGGAATTTGGCTGTTCTTGTGCAAATTTGAGTATCGGTTATGATGAATACCGATAACTTGAATAGTTCTCTTAATCGAACAAAAATGAATGTCCGGCTACGATGAGGCCAAATGAAGTTGCATAGACATTATGTGAACTTTTTGCATCTCGTTATGACTCGCCGGTTATCGAATGGAGTCTCTTGTGATGAATATTGCACACTAGCGAAAGTGTGGAGTCTCGTTTGATATTAGAGCCAATGCCTTGTGTGATGAGCTTACCGTGAACCTTCTCTGATGACACCTAGAATTTGCCCCGTTGGTCCGGTTGACTAAGTGATGCAAGCTCTTAAAATGATCTTAGACAACAATTTTGAAGAGTGAAACAATTTGACAATATACCTCTTTTGTGGCCAACCTTGTGAGATGTGTGAACTTTGCTTGAACCCACTTTGAGCCCTATCCTTTTCTTGGAAGAAACTTGAGCAAATGTGACCCCCTCTTTATCCATTCACCCATAATCCTCATGAAGTGTGGTTTGTTTGAATAGCCAACTTAGGCCAAAAGCCTAAGTTGGGGGTGTGGTGAAAAGAGGAGGTAAATCAAGTAGTGTGAAGAAGTCCCCCTTGATCCAGGACTTGAAAAAAAAAGATGGAACCCCTCCATACAAAAAAATAAAGAGAGAGAAAAGAAGAAAGCAAAAGAAAAGAATGAAAAAGTTGTGAAAGTTGCAAAAGAAATGGGATGTACGGTATTCCATGAAAAGTGAATAATCGGGTGAACTTTGAGCATGAGCGAAAATGTTGAAGAAAAGGAAAGAAAGTGATGTTCATACCACATTTCATGAGAATAGTAGCCACTGAGCCTAAATGACCATACATTTACACTCAGCCCCGTTACAAGCCTTGAAAAAACCTTTTTGATCTTGAGTGAGCTCAAACGAATGTTGATTGGAAAATAAGGGCAAACCTATGGGTGAAGTCATGCATGTGTTCATCTTGTGAGTGTGATAGTTGTATGTGATTTCGGAACTATAAATTGTTGAATAATTGTGTGTGAATATGGAATCATCTTTGTTGTGAGGGCATTTGAGTACCTTTGTTGAGCTTGAACTTGCATTTGAAGCAAGTATTGTGAACTTGAGAATCTTTGATGATGGTGAGTCACAACTTGAATCTTTGAGTGCACAATTGATCCTTGCATGAGTAAGTTGAGTCTTGTTTTGTACATTCATGATTGAGTCTTTTGTAGCACTACTTCAGACATCCTTTTTGAACTGCTGAATTTGAGTTTTCCTTGAGGTAAAGCAAACATATAAGTTAGAGGTGTTGATGAGTCCGTGATTTGGACTCAATTAGGGCTTTTTTTATATAGATTTAGTGCCCTCAAATGCCTAGTTTGTGCCAATAATTGATGTAAAACCCTTAATTTTCAGGAATATGAATAGAGGAACAAAGAAAGGACACTAACAAGCAAAAAACAACAAAACAGGCTAAAAGGATGAAGAACGATAGTCTGGTGATCTCCAAGTTCACTTGGCGAATCGCCAAATGGCTATTTGACTACCGAAAGTTTCAATGTGCCAAGCCCTGAGGGAAGAAATCAAGTCAGCAAAGGAAAGGAGCAGTCGACGGATGGCCAAGTAGTTCCACGATGCAGTGCTAGATCGCCCAAAGTTACAGACCTTGAGGATGCTGAATGCCAAGGCAGAAGGGCGATGGAAGTGACCAAAGGGAGGCTCGTTGAGTGGTTCGGCGAGCCTGACTTACTTCACCGAGTGATTCTTTGCAGTACATTTTTGTCGACTATAAATACATTTTTGAACATTTAGTTTAGGATGAATCTATCAATCTTTAATCTTTTTTAATCAATTACTCTATAGAACAGTCTTTTATTAAGTTTTTAGCTCTGGAGATAGTTTTTCTCTAGTTTCTCCTAAGCCTTGAAGGATTGAAGAAATTTACTTTTGAGAAATTGGAAGTGGGTCTTTGAGAATCTTCAAATTGGAGCATTGTAAAGATGAAATAACTATTACCCAGTTGATGGATAATCAATTTGGTAAAGATTTTTACCCTTTTGTGATGTCTAGCTAACACCCCAATTCTTGGGGTGTGATTATGTGATTATGGGATTATTTAGCTTAAGGGTATTGCTAATTGTTAGTTTAAATGCTATTTAAAAGTGAGTTTAATCATTAATTGTGGTTTAATTTAAGAATTGTAGTTGTAAATGCAGTTCTAGCTTTGGGTTCTTGGCTTGCTCGAGAGAGAGGTTTTAGAACTAAGGTTTTTGATTGATGGTTTGTGGGCATTGGGTTGACCTGGGTTTAGCTCGAGAGAGTGAATCCTAAACCCTTTCCTACACATTCAGATCGAGAGAGTGAATGGATTAAGGTGTGGGCTGATCTTATTTTGCATGCTTGTTGATGTTCGAGAGAAATCAACTCTATTCGGGGTAAATTGTTTGAGAGAAAGTTTACCTCCTCTATAGCCTAGCCTACTAACTAATATGTAGCTATTTTCTAATAGTTGCAATTACCTATTTGTCTATATTGGCTTATAATTGAATCACATCCCAAGAACCCGTCTCATTATTGTTATTTCGTATTGTTTGTGATCGCTGTTTGTAGTTGATAATCAAAACAAAAACCCCTATTTGACATTCGTATCCCCCCTTAATTTGAATGATGTCTTGATTCGATAATTTTTATTCCTATGATTGATTTGACCATGTTCATACTTCCAAATTGAATCTTAAACACGTACTACTCCCTGTGGAATTCGACCCCAACTCATTTAGTTGGGTTTAATACTGATATACGATCATTGAAGACCTAGAATTGGATGAGGTCTCCTTGAAACATCAAATCAGGCATCCCTTTCATGTGTGACTAAAAGTTATCTTGACTGATATATATACCTTGAATCGATAGGCTAAGGGCATCCTTTTCATTAGTACTTAAAGAACCATATTGATTTAATGAACCTTGAATCGCTAGGCCAATGTCATCCCTTTCATGAATGACTAATGAAGTATTCTAAGGATTGTCTTGAATCGGTAGACGAATGGTACCCCTTTCGTGAGGAGTCAATGAACTATTATAATGATGAACCTTGAATCGGTAGACCAATGGTACCCCTTTCATGAGGATTCAATGAGTTATTCAAATGATGCACCTTGGACTGGTAGGCCAATGGCATCCCATTCATGTGTAATGATGTTAAAAGATAATTAACTACTCCATGGGAATTTAATGCTTAGCACCGAGTGGATATTGTGAGGTGGAAGCTCCCTCTATGTATGGTCGGGTTCCTAGTAACAACCTCCTTATCCTATAACTATGTGCCCACATAGGTTATTAGCTAGTGGATCCACCTAAGCTAAAATGTTACCGGTTCTACCTTAGGCAAGTAGACCAACTCTTTTCGGTGTGGGACATGACACCAGATTCCATGATTTGCTCACATGGTCTATGTCGGTTAAGGCTTATTCCCACTATGAACAATAATATGAGTTATGTACTATGGTTACTCAAGAAGCTCTATAAAGTGTGGGTGGGGTATAGGACTTCATCCATGCATTGCACAAGTAGGATTTGAGAGTAGTTATGGTATGTTCCTTAATGCTATAATGATTTATGAAATATGCTTATGATGATGCTACTAAGTATGTTGATATGAAGGCTAACTGTAATGAAGTATGTTAATGTGGATTGTTGCTAGTAGTTGCTTTCCTCTATATGAATTATTAAAGGTGAATGTTCCTTGTCTATGAGTATTAACAAAGGATGAGATCAAAGAATGGTAAGAATGATTATGGTGACCTAAAAGTGGTACTTATTATAGATGGGATTATGGGATCTTTATCTATGCATTGCATATGTATAACTTAGGGTTACTTATGAGATGGTTCTATTATGCTATGATGGTCTACATGTTGAAAATGCTTATGTCTTATGCTTTTATACTAAAGTTCATGATGATTTCCAAACATGGCATATAACATTGTTTTCAACCAAAATGTCCTTTTTAGCATGTTTCAAGGATTTTTATACATGGCTATCAGACTTGGTGCATTTTTGTACTAACCTATATTTTCTAAATTTTTCACAAAGTGTAGGTTTCGGTTCTTAAGGTGATCTACTTGTGGTTCAAGTTTGAATCAACTATTCTCCTAGCCTGTGGTGAGTCCTCAAGATTCGGGGATGTATGAGTCAATTGTAGTTTCTTTCTTGTATTTCATGTTCAGATTATGTTGAAAGGGCTGTGACCCTATATTTTATTCAAAGATTGTGTTAGATGGCAAATTAAGACAAGTTAGACTTCTTCTTGCTTTTATAAAAGACTTCGATTGTACGAATAAAGTTTTTAAATTCTGCAGCATTTCTTTTACCTTATGTTATGATATGCTAAGGGGCTTACATGAGCCTTTCGGGGTTTTACGTGCCTTGTCACATCTAGGGGGTAGTCCTGCGTCATAACAGGGATGATCACTTGCCTTTGATTGAGTTTGCATATAATAGTAGCTATCACTCCAGTATTAGCATGGTTCCATTTGAGGCTTTATATGGTAGGAGGTGTATATCTCTTATATGTTTGTTTGAAGTGGGTGGATTCGCCTTGATAGGTCCCAAATTGGTACATGAGGCCATGGGCAAAGGTCGGCTTATTAGAGAAAGGTTGAAAATAACTGAAACTGGACAAAAGTCCTATGCCGATATTAGAAGAAGAGAGCTTGAGTTCAATGTAAATAATTGGGTCAACTTGGTAATTTTACCCATGAATGGTGTGATGAGATTTGGCAAGAAAGGGAAACTTAGTCCCTTCTATGTGCCCCATATCAAATTTTAAGGCGAATTGGCAATGTTGCTTATGAACTTGGTTTGCCTAGAGATTTTGCATCGTTACATGTAGTCTTCCATGTCTCTATGTTGAAGAAATGTGTTGGAGATCCGACATCTATAGTTCCCTTAGAAGGTTTGGGAGTTAAGAAGAATCTTTCTTAAGAGGAAGTCACGGTTAAGATTTTAGACCGACAAGTTATGAAGTTGAGAAACAAAGAAGTTGCTTCTGTGAAGGTTCTTTGGTGGAATCAACTAGTTGAGGGTGCTACTTGGGAGGCCGAGGCTGATAAGATGTCCCGTTATCCTCATCTCTTTCCTCCTATCCCTACTCTAGCTTGAGGTATTTAGTTCCTCATGGTTTACTCTTTTGGTGTCATATGTCTTAGATATTCCCATGATTTCCTCATTTATGCATGATTCATGAAAAGCTTAAATTTTGAGAAAATGAGTTTACTTGATTGATTTCTACATGTTTATGTGCATTTGAGTAAGAGTTGTATATAGACTTCATGATATGATGCTTTGAACATGCTTTAGCTTGGAGGTGATGTTTCCTCCTCGGATATGTGCATTTCATTAATCACATATGATTAAGTTCCTACCATCCTTATGATGGCTTGACATCTCATTTGAGGACGAATGCTCCCAAAGGGGAGATAATGTAACACTCTGGATTTAAAAAGGGTAGAAATTACAGCTATTGCAGGATCTGGTGCGAGTGCCGACGGAGCCACCAACAGCCCATGGATTGACACACGGACCTTAGGTCTTTTCGTGGGTGGCAGTCCAACTATTTTCAAAAATGCCAAGTTCCAGTACTTTTCCCATGGATCACCAGGACGGTCCGTTGGTTAGTCCACGAGTGGTAGGTAGGCTTCATAGGTCAGTCCAAAACTTAGTGGAATTTTAGAGTCAAAAGTTGAGACCCACGAATGGGCATGTACGGCCCGTAGGTAGACCCACACACCATACATGGGTCCGTCATTGGGAGTCCAATATGAGGGCCTCTGAACTCAATCGATGACCAACCAGTATAGTCCGTGGTTTAACACACAGACCGTGGATCGGGTTGTCGATGGGAATTGACAGTTATTTTATGAGGGCTTTTGAGTTTTTTCCTAATTAATCTAGCCTAATCCTTTGTCATTTTACTCTCTATTAGAAGCCCTATATAAATGTTTTTAACACCAATATCTTCTAAATCAATTCATTCTCTCAAATTATCAAAAGAAGAACAAATCAGTCTCTCAAATATTTGTCTCTTTAGAAGGTTAAATAAGAAGGCTAGTGTTTCAACTCAAGTCTCCAATTCCTCCATTGACGTTAATATTTTGGCATTAAGGTATGCCAATCTTCATCTATGGAGCCCTTTCCTCCATAGAGTTCCTAAATTCCTAAATATTGAAGCTAGAAATCCTCAATTGAAGTTAGGGTTTTCTTCTATGTCATGTGTTCCTTTCAATATTGATATTATTGATTGTTTCATGAACTATTATTCATGGATTGAGATAATTCCATGTTTTAAAGATGAATCCCCATGAACCCATGCTTAACTCATGTCTTCAAGATATTCATGATTGAAAGTGGGCTTTGAACTATGAGAGGTGAATTATTGAAATATGCATGTTCTTATGAAATTGATGAAATATGATGTAAGTTTCTTTGATAGTAAAACATATATATATGTTGTTGTTTTTGTTGTTGTTGATTATTGTGAAAGGATTACTCACATAATTACTCAATCGATGAATGTGAAAGGTTTTCTCACATAAAGGATTCTAAGGTTGAAAGGTCTTCTCACCTAAAATGAATCAAAGTTACGGATCTATTCTAAGAACGAGGCAAGAGAAGATTACCCATGACATCCAATGGTTAGACAAGTGCAGATTACCCATGTCTCATGAATGTTAAGAAAAGTTAAGAATAATCAATATTCTGTGAGATTTATGCTTAGCACCGAGTGGACAAGTGGAGATTATCCATTTCCTATACACTATATGCCACCATAGGTTGTGTAGATAGACATTAGCTAGTGGATCTATGTAAGCTAGAAGTTCATGGTTCTTACCTTGGCAAGTGAGAACACCTCTTTTTGGTGTGGGGGTAGACACTGTATTCCATGTTATTGCACACATGTTGGTTAAAGATAATTTTCTCACATTAATGAATATGGTTACTTCAAGAAGTATCTCACGAATGTTTTAAAGATGTTAGCTTGCATTGACCATGTTTGTTTTATGACTTATGTTTTCTAACTCTTTTATCTCATTTTTTAACTTGGTCATTCCATGTCATGAAAATGTCCCTTTTACATGGTTTTTCATTATTTATGCATTGATATCATACTTGGTACATTTTTGTAGTAACGCATACTCTTGCTACATTCTGTTAAAATGTAAGGTTCGTCGCTCCATATTCACATTTCCGTGGCTAGGGATCTCTTAGTAGAAGTTTGAAGATTGGCGAGTCCTCATATTCCGAGGACCAATCCTTTATTTCATATTGTCTTTACATTTAATTTCAAAACTTGATGTACGAGTTATGTCTTGATTACTCTTTTGTACTAGATGGCTTTGAGACATTGTTAGACTTTCGCTTCACTTTATAAAACACTATGTTTTGAAATTGTCTTTGAATCTCTTAAGTTCTATAATCTCGTCTATGCATGCTAGGTGGCCTGTATGGGGCCTCTCGGAGTATTATACACCATGTTACACCTAGGGTCTATCTTGGGTCGTGACATATTCAAAGTTTCTTGGGTTTGGCCAATTATTATAGAAGGTTCGCGGAATCATTTTCTTCTATTGCATCGCATTTGACTATGTTGACTTAGACGAAAGTTAATTTTCAATGGTTGGAAGCTTGTGAGAAAAGTTTGCATGAGTTGAAAGATACATTCACTTTAGCCCTAGTTTTGACATTACCAGAAGGATCATATGCGTTTGTGGTTTATTCTGATGCTTCACAAATTGGTCTTGGTTAGGTTTTAATGCAACATAGAAAAGTAATTGCTTATGCTTCGAGGAAATTGAAGGAGCATGAAAAGAATTTTTTGACTCATTATTTGGAGTTAGCAACAGTGGTTTTTTCTTTGAAGATTTGGAGACATTACCTCTATGGTCTTCATGTGGATATTATCACCGATCATAAGAGTTTAGAATATGTGTTTAAACAAAAGTATTTGAATCTTCGCCAAAAGAGGTGTCTTGAGTTGTCAAGAAATTATGATATGAGTGTTCTTTATCATCTGGGTAAGGAAAATATTGTAACCAATGATCTTAGCCGATTGCCAATGATTAGTGTTGCACACATTAAATATGGTAAAAATAAATTAGTTGTTGAGGTTCATAGACTAGCTCGATTAGGTGTTCACTTGGTTGAATCTTACGAGGGTGGTATCATTGTTAAGAATGACACAAAATCATCTCTTTTTTGAGATGCAAAGGAAAAGTAAGATCTTGATCCAACTATTTTTGAGTTGAATAAAGTGATTTTCAAAAAAGCCGTTGAAGCATTATACCGAGGGGGAGATGGCATGATTCGTTACCAAATTTGGTTATGTGTTCCAAACATTGATGAGTTTGTGCATCAAATTTTATCAAAAGCTCAAAGTTCCTGATTTTCTATTTACCCATGATTCACCAAGATGTACCATGATTTGAGGGAGGTCTATTGATGGAATGTGATGAAGAAAGATATTACGAAATTTGGGGCTAATTGTCGTAGTTGTCAAAAAGTGGAAGTTAAGCATCAAAACAGGGAGGTTTGGTTCAAGACATTAACATTCCTACTTGGAAGTGAATGGACTTCATTATGGGTTTACCTTGTACCCATCGATAGTGTGATTCTATTTGGGTTGTTATAGACAAAATGACTAAGTTTTCTCATTCTCTTCCCAAGAAGACCTCATTTTAATCCGAGGACTATGCTAGGCTCAATATTTAGGAAATGGTGAAGTTGCATGGAGTGACTTTATAATTATCTTTGACTGAGGTACCCAAATTTTTCTTCTTTGTTTTGTAGGTCATTTCAGAAGAATCTTGGTACTTAAATGAAGTTTAGTATGTTTTATCATTCACAGACCAATTGTCAAGCCGAGTGTATAGTTTAGACTTTGGAATTTATGTTGAGAGCTTGTGTGATGAACTTCAAGGGTAATTGGGCTGATCATTTGCCTTTGATTGAGATTACTTATAATAATAGTTATAACTCAAGTATTCAAATGGCTGAATTTAAGAATCTCTATGATAGGAGGCGTAGGACTCCTATTTTTGGTTTGAAGTTGGTGAGGTCGCTTTGATAGGGCTCAAGTTGGTACATAAGGCTATGGAGAATGTTTTACTTATAAGAGATAGGTTGAAAATGGCTTAAAGTTGACAAAAATCTTACACGAATGTAGAAAAAAATAGCTTGAGTTCGATGTTGATGATTGAGTTTACTTGAAAATCTCACCTATGAAGGGTTTGATTAGTTTTAGAAAGAATGGGAAGCTTACTCCTCGATATGTAAGCCCATATCGGATTTTGAGGAATTTTGGTAAGGTAGCGTATGAGTTGGATTTGCCTTCCGACTTGGTATTAGTGCATCCAATATTTTTTGTGATCATTCTTAGCTTGTTCCTTTGGAGACTGATGGTATTAAGGAAAGTCTTTCTTATGAAGAGGCTCCAGTTGAAATCTTGGATCGACAAGTCCAAAAGTTAAGAAATAATGAAGTTGCTTCCGTGAAAGTCCTTTGGATGAATCAATAAGTTGATTATGTCAATTGGGAGACCTAACCTGATATGATGTCCAAGTAAACCCATCTATTTTCCTCTGTTTCAATTTAGCTTGAGGTATTAGCTCTTCTTGTTTACTCTTTCAGATTCATGCCATTTTTGCTATTATCATGTTTCCATATGCATGCATATTCGTGAATGTAACACCTCAGATTCAAGAAGGGGAAAATTTTGAGTTTATCACAGACCTGAAGCTATGACACCACTCACGGCCTGTAGGTGGGGGACGACCCATTGGTGGTTGCGTGATTGTCCAGTTAGAATTTTACAAAGAATGATGAGTTTTAGTACTTTTTGAGGGTTCACCTGGATGATCCGTTGGTGAGTACATGAGATATAGATAGGTCCCATAGGTGAGTCCTATACTTAGAGAGATTTTAAGGGCAAGGGTTAGGACCTACGGCCGTAGTCCATGGTCCACTGATGGACCCACGGGCCATAGGTATCGGCCATTATTAGGGGTCCACAAATAGTGGTCTTTGATCTCAACAACGACCAAACAGGACGGTCCGTGGTCTGACCAATGAACCGTGGGTGAGGTCGTGGGTGAGGTCGTTAATTATTTCCTTAAGGGATTTTGGATATTTTCCTAATTGTTCTACCCTAATACTTTGTCATTTTACCCTTCACCTAAAGTCCTATATAAGTGTTTTTACCCCCAAATTTCCATGATTGAAATCTCTCTCAAATTCCTAAAAGAAGAATAAGTCTTCCTCTCCAAAATATTTCTCTCTCTAGAAAGCGTGAAGAAGAAGGAGTCAACCTAGGGTTTCAAGTGAAGCCTATAATTCAACCATTGAAGAAAAGCTTTTGGCATGGAGGTATGATAGTTTTCATCCATGGAGCCCTTTCCACCATGAAGTTCCTCAATTCTCCAATTTACAAAGTTAGAAATCCCCAATTGAGTTAGGATTTTCTTCTATGTCATGGTTTCCTTTCAATGTTGATTTATTTGATTATTTTATGATCTATTATGCATGAATTTAGAGGATTCCATGTTTTTAAGATGAGTCCCCATGAACCCATGCTTAACCCATGTTTTCTAGATATTAATGATTGAAAGTGGGTTTTGAACTATGAAAGGTGAATTATAGGAATAAGCATGTTATTATGAAATTGATGAAATATGGTGTAATTTTCTTTGAAAGTGAAGCATATATGTTGTTATTGATAATTGTTGTGAAAGGATTTCTCACATAATTACATTATGTATGAATGTGAAAGGTTTTGCTCACATAAAGGATTCTAATATTGAAATGTATTCTCACCTAAAATGAATCAAAGTTAAGGAGCTATTCTAAGAATGAGGCAAGCGGCGATTACCCATGTCACATTATATAAGGACAAGCGGCGCTACCCAAGTCCTTTAAAGAAAAGATGAATAAGACTAATGAATATTCCGTAGGAGTTATGCTTAGAACCGAGTGGACAAGTGGCGATTACCCATGTCCCATAATTTATGTGCCACCATAGGTTGTCAATATAGACATTAGCTAGTGGATCCACGTAAGCTAGAAGTTCATGGTTCTTACCTTGGCAAGTGAGAAAACCTCTTTTCAGTGTGGGGTAGACACTGGATTCCATGTCAATAGCTCACATGGTCTTACATGTCGGTTAAAGGTAATTCTCCCACATAAATGAATCAAGGTTACGTCAAGAAGTATCTCATATGAGTTTTAAGATGATGTTTACTTGCATTGACCATGTTTTATTAGTTGTGTTTTCTAACACTTAACTTCATGTCTTAGCTTGGTCATCGGATATCATAAAAATGTCCCATTTTAAGCATGATTTACTATGTTTTATGCATCCGGGCCATGGTTTATCAAATTGAAAATCTTGTCTTGTCTGCAGATGTTGGGGTTGCGAGGGTTGCGATTGATTTGCCCAAGATTCTTTATAGGGCTACTGAGAGAGCTTTACCTCCATGAGAGTTAGGTTGACTAACTGTGATACATTGATAGAGTCCCATGGTGCGAAGTTGGATAACCTCATCGCTAGGTTAGAAGCCCGGTAGAAGGCCGAGGGTAGTGTAACTATGTTAGCTTATATAAAGGGACATTTTGAGGGCTTAGGTAGACAATTTGAGGTCTATAGATAAATCTATATTCTCGAGCGAGGATCCCCTACCTGATACGCTTATGTCTATTCCCCCGACTATGCTTAGTAGTGAACGTCCCTAAAATGTGTAGTCGAGTGGGGAGGATTTTGAGAGAGTAGATACTGCACCTAACATTGATAACATTGAGAGAGAGGATGATAGGCCCGATTATGATTTAACTGAGGAGACAGATGATGAGGATTTGAGAAAAAAAGAGGCAGAGTAGACGGTTGCGTTGACAGTGACAGGGTTGCAAAACAGAGGAGACAATGGTCCACATGACATTGGACAGATCACTTATGAATACCTCCGTCATTGGCACCAGCAGAGTGCCTTCAAACTCCACCATTCCTCATAGTGTTGTGTCAGGCACTAATGCCTCATTTTAGCCTACATTGCAGGCTCCAGTGATCATATCCCAGGATGATGCCACTCCTCCAGAGACTCCTGATGAGAGCACTCCGTAAAGATAGCCTATCATGGGGACTTTTTACCTTTCCTCCTATACTCATTTATTTTCCTAATGAGGAGACTGTTGTTACTCTTTTTGGTGGGGTGAGGGAACTTATGCAAATATTCCCCTTTTTATTTTATTTTGGTAGATTTAATTTTTGGATGATGTAGTAATTTGTTTTGTTTCTATTGTTGTGTTTCGATTAGTTTATCTCATTTTGTCTCTTATTTTCTCTCAAACCCCATGAGCTTTGGAAATCATGAAATGTGTGAGTTTTCAATGGTAATAATTCTAGGATCGATTGAATTTAATAACGTTGTCTTAAATAGTATTCATAATGAGAATGGTGTCTAGTGTTTTTGTTGCAAGTGAGATATCGATGTGGTTGCACTTTTGAGCTATCTTTTTGTATCTTCTATTGACTAATTTAGTTTTGATGTGAGTATTGTAGTGAACAACACATATAATTTTTCTCTCTCTTTAGGATGTGCTAAATGATTGTGTTTGAAGTGCCATGTGTGGTGAGGTGTTACTTGAAAGATTGCTTGTGAAATCCTAGGATTTTCCTAGTTAGTCAAACTGTCTAGCCTTGGTAAGTGTGAGGAATGATATTGGGCCGAAATTTTGAGAGGGAACCCAAATTTCCATATCTTCTTGTAACTACCTTGTGAGGGTGTGCATCCATTTTTGAACCATTTGAGCCTAATCCATTTAGTGACTACCATATTGAAACCTCTTGAGCCAAATGGTCCCTAACTTCTCACCTAAAATTCCTTTTGAAGTATTCGTTTGTTGGAATAACCAACTTAGTCTAAAAGACAAAGTTGGGGTGTGGAAAAGAAGCAGGAAGGAAAGCCAACAGGAAGAAAAATAAAGATGAGATATGATAACTTTGGAGTTTGTTATGAAATAAGGAACCCCTCATTTTAAAAACAAGATATTGTGGTTAGAAACTTTTGAATTATTGTAATGAAAAAGAATGTTTGGTGAAATAAAAATTGGTTTCCAATAAAATGATTGACAAATCAAAGTTTGAGTTTTCAAATAAAAAGAATGAAATAACATGAGAAGAGATGAAGATATTTGCAATAATTCTTTAAAAAGCTGAAGTCACTGAGCCAAATTGACCATACCTTAACCCTTAACCCAATTACAAGCCTAAAACCCCCTGAGATCTTGCATGAATTAGGTCGTGTGATGATTGGAAAGTGTGGGCAAACCTATAGGAAGAAGCTTGTATGTATTTCTCTGTTGGGAAAGTGAGAGTTGTATTTATTCCTTACTTTTTTTTTATTGATTTTCTTTCTGAGAGCATGGAATATTTCTTGATGTGAAGGAACTTGAATAGTTTTTTTGAAACATGGCCTTGCATTAGAAAAGAGGCTTTACTGAGCTTGAGCTTCGATTCATATTGGCTAGTCATCATTTGAAGCTTCCTTATAATGATTAAGTGTAGCATGTTATTGAGAGTATTCTTCATTAGGAACTTCCGTGTAAGATCTCATTGAGAACTTTTGTAGACACCATTGTTCAGCTAATTGTGATCTTTATTTACTTGAGGACGAGAAATTTTTTAAGTTGGGGGTGTTGATGATTAGTAGATTTACACTCATTTGAGGAGTATATAGCTCAACATTTATGTCCTCAATGCCTAATTATTTCATATTCTGATGATATTTTGATGATTTGCAGCTATGAAGGCCAAGAGACAAGGCAAGGATGAATGTTTGATAAAATGGCAAAAAACATGAAAAGAAGTGTAAACTCCACATTATGAATTGCCTAACAAGAAATGTGGTTCACCTAATGAGTATGACCTCGCCCAAGTTGACATTGCACAACAACTGAATTAATAGAGGCAGATCGGAAACCTTAAAGAGGAACAATGACTCACTGAATGCAAAAAGAAAATATGTGATCATCGCTAAAGGTGAAAGTATTTTGAGAAAAATTGAAGTCTTGAAAGGTGAACAAAGGTGGTACTCGGTGACACCAAATGTGAAAGGCAAGCTTGAACGATCTCGTAGACTGAGGTTCAGACACGTGAAGCATAATGCAAGAGAAAGGCAAGCGGAGGAGCAATGGGCAACTCGTCCAATGTGATCAGCGAGCTCGACTAACGTCACCCAATGGGTCACACATTGGGTCTTGGGCCAAAATTTTGGGAAATTATAAGTAGCCTGTAGGAGAGAAAAAATATATGTTTTTGGTAATGTAAAGTTTTCCAGAAGTACGAAAATTGTTAGAGAAAAAACACTTCTACTTTGTGAAGAACACTTTTAATGTTCTGGGGTTTTTCCACTTTGTTCTTGAAATTGACTAATTGAAGTTGAAATCTTAGTAGGTATTGCTTCTAATTTCTTAATTTCAGGTTACCCATGACTGCTTTCATACAAGATATAATTTCTTTACACTTTGTGATGGGTTGCTAAAACTCCAAACTCTAGGGGTTAAATTATTGTGTTGGGTGTTGATTTAATGTATTGGGTATTACGTTATGCTCTATTTTGTTGATGTTCATACATGAATTTAGGCTAATTATCATGTGGTTAACTTATAGGTTAAGTTTGAAAACTTAATCCCTACTTCCGAACTCTGATTGATGCTTGGAAGATATTGACTGGAGTGGGTAGTTATTTTCTTACTTGCAATTATGGATCTATTTGCCCTATTTCTGTATCGAAATAAAGAATAGTGTAAGGTATTGGATTGTTTAGTTTTTCACATAGATGAGCCAAAAGAAGATTCTATGAACTAATGTTATTTATAATGACCTGTAAAACGAATAAGTGAAAGCCTGACTAGTGAGTGTGTGAGTTTGTCATGAGTTTTGAGGTGGTTTGATGTTGTCCCGAGTCATGGTTGAGGGGTTTAGGGGTTAAACGTCAAGGTATGAATCCTCATGGACCACCCTAGGGGTCCTTGAGGAGGACCCTGTAGCCTAACCCCCAAGGCCCCTTGAAACCAACAAGCTTCCCAAGATTTGGTGACCTATGGAAGGGGACCACGCCCCGTAGGTCCATCCATGCCCCGTAGGTCCATCCCCGCCCCATGGATGGCCTACGTAGGTCAAGGGCCCCCAAACCATGTTGCAGCCACAAACCACGCTTCAACAGCATGGCCCGTGACACCATCCATCGTCCGTGGATGGGGGTCCGTCGTTTGGACCTGTAAAAATTGTGTGGGTTCAGCCAAGGTAAGGTTAGTTTGGTAAATTCTTTAATTTTTTAGTTACGTATTTGGACGGTTATTTTGGGTTTATTAAAGTATTTTAAGAGTATTAAAAGCATTAAACTCTATATTTCATCTCATTACTTCAAAACTCAAAATCAAAACCTCCCCTCCCCTCCAAAAGTTCTCTCTCTAGAAACCTCCATTGGAGGTGAAGACTTTAAGCTTCCAAGGTCAAGACTTCAAGTTTTTCAAAGGATTTTCATGGATTTATTCTTAAAAAGGCATGGTGGTCTTCATCCTTGACTTATATCTTTCAAGGAGCCAACTTCAAATCTTCAAAGTTTACCCCAAAACCCTAACTTTCAATCTATGAATGGGTTCGATTCAAAACAATTTCAAAAGGAATTATTGCATTGAATTGTGGATTTAAAGGTGATTTAAGATGATTTCTTCCTAGAACCCATGTTTTCCCCCAAATTTCTAAGTTGTGATTTGAGATTGGGATTTGATTGATTATGATGGAATGTGAATTGTTAATGTTTATATGGACATAGAATGTTGAAATTATGCTATTACTCTTTCCTAATTGTATTGATCCACTTGAAAGGTGGAGGTGTTTAATTACTATGTATAATGTGAAGGATATGCATGTGATTTCAATGATAGAATGATGTTTTTGTATAGAATGTAAATGTGTTGTGATTGAAAGAATATTCTCACTTAATACTCATGAATGTTGATGATGGAATGTGAAGGGGTTCTATAATGTAATGTTGTATATCTTGAATTGGTAGGCTTGTGCATCCTATTCTTGTATGAATGAATGTAAAAGTGAATGTGTATCTTTAATTGGTAGTCTAAGGCATCCTTTTCTTATATTGATGAACGTGATCATGAATGAAGTATATTGAATTGGTAGGCTTAGGCACCCTCTTCTTGAATGAATGAATGTATTGTTGAATCTTGAGTTGGTAGGCTTAGGCATCCTCTCTTGTGTAATGAATGTATCTTGACTTGATGTATATGAATCGATAGGGCTATGGCATTCCTTTCATAAATGACTAATGAATGTGTTGATGACTTAGAATTGGTAGACCTAATATTGGTAACCTTTCTTGAATGAATGAATGAATGTCTTGAGTTGGTAGGCTTAGGTATCCTCCTCTTGTCTAATGAATGTATCTTGACTAATGTCTTAATGTCTTAAATTGGCAGACCTAATGTTGGTAGCCTTTCATGAATGAATGAATGATGAAGTATTCTAGGCTATAACATGAACCGGTAGACCTAGTGTTGGTAGCCCTTCATGATGAGTCAAGAAACTAATGAGATGACAAACCTTGAATCGGTAGGCCTAGTATTGGTAGCCCTCTCATGTGTGAAATGATGAACTTGTATCGGTAGACCATATGTTTATGGCACCTTTCTTGGAAAGTCAATGAGCTATTCCTAATGTACCTTGAATCGGTAGACCTAATGGTGGTGACCTTTATTGTGTAATGTACTTTAGGTCGGTAGGCCTAATGTTGGTGGCCCTATCAAGTATAATAATGTAATGTAATTGAAATACTCTATGGGAATAGAGGCTAAGCATCGAGTGGATATGGTAAGATGGAAACTCTCTCAATGTTAGGCTAGGGTTCCAATGAACATCTTCATATCCCATAACTATGTGCCCACATAGGATATTCGCTAGTGGAATTCCTTCCAAGCTAATATTACCGGTCATCCTTAGGCAAGTTGACCACCTTTTTTGGTGTGGGGTTACACGACACTGGATTCCATGACTTAGCTCTCATGGTCTATGTCGGTTAATGCCTATTCCCATCATGTGAGATGTGCATTATGGTTTCTTGATGAGTTTTATGAAGTGTGGGTGGTAGTATGGGATACCATCTATGCATTGCACGAGTAGGCTGTGAGAGGGTCATAGTGAGTTCTCTAAGTCTTAATGACTAATATGTGAATGTCATCTAAATGAAGCTATTGATTAATGTTGACTCTTTTATATGCTTAAATGTAAATGATGCATGCTATACTTGGATTGTATTGAGTTACTTCCTTGTCATGACTTGTTGTATATAAATGTGCCTTGCATATGGTGACTTCAAAGGAGTACTTAGTGTGAGTAGTAGTATGGGATGCTACTTGCACATTGCACAAGTATGACTTAGGGGTTGTCTTAGGTGATGGTCCTTATGTGAAGAAATAACTTGTTAAAGGTTTAGGTCTCTTGTGTATGAGTATTATTGAAGATAGAAAGGTTGAATGGTAAGTTCACTTTTGGTGACCTTAATGTGGTACCTTGGTGTGGATGGTGGTATGGGACGCTATCCATACATTGCACAAGGTATAGCATGAGGGTTACTTGAGGTGAAGGTTTAATGCGAAGGTAATGGCTTAAATGTTGATGGTGTTTCTAATGTTGATAAATGACTTGCATGTTGGTTATGCTTGAATATTATGCCTCTTATACTTGTGTTCATGAGATTTTACCAAATGGCATAAAAGCATGACTTTCAAATAAAATGTCTGTTTTAAGCATGTTTTTGCATGGCTTCCATACTTAGTACTTAATTGTGCTAACCCCATTCTTCTTCATGTCTTACTACAAGTGTAGGGTTTGGAGGTATTGGTGTTCTATGCTTGAAGGATAGGTTTCTAAGGTGCTTGAAGATGAAAACTTGATGAGTCCTCATAGTTTCGAGGACAAAACCCAATATGTTCCTTTTATGTCTTTTAGTTTATGTTAAAGCTTTTGCCTGGGCTTGACCCCAATATTGTACTCAAAGTATTAGATGGTGTAAGACATATTATACAAAGTCTAGAAAGTCTTCCGCTTGCTTTTTAATAAAAAATGTCTTCGATTGTAAAGGAAAGTTTTAATTCTTCTCTAATTTCCTATGTTCTTATGTTCAAGAATGCTATGAGGCTTGTATTAGATCGCTTCGGGGTCGAGTACGCCGTGGTGCTTCTGGGGTGTAAACTCCGGTCGTGACATTATTACATCGGAAGAAAATTAGTATCATTAAAAATGACCCACCCTATCCATGAATGTTCCTCACTATAGAGCAACACAATTACTCCTACGTGACATTGATTTCAAATCCCTGCACCCCTAGATTACTTGTTACTTATTTGAATTTGCAATATTTTGGTTTAATTGTGACTATTGATAAACAAAAGCATTTGTAAATTTGGTGGAATCATGCAGCCAGTTGTCCTTATTACTACAAATGGATGAATATACATTCCAAATTTCTTGATTGAATTATGTGCTATATAATTCTCTGTGTGATTCGACCCAGACTCTTAGTTGAGTATTTATATTGATAATGATTGCTTAATCTTTGTATTGGTTTTAGACAGTAGTTTGAGCATTATCAATGTTGATTTAAATTAGTGGGTCATTCCTCATGCTTTGTTTTATTGTTGTTACACCATAGATTTGAGTGTTTAGCAAATATTTAATATAGGGGTTGAGGTGGCAAACTAATTCTACTCTAGATTCAATTGGGGCTTGAAAGAGACCAATATGAGTGGGTAATTAGCTCAATGTGGGTGATTTAGCTCAATTTAGTTTCAAAAGAAATGTAATGGGTTTATTTGTGAGTTAAACAGATGAGAACGAAAGAACATTCTATGAGCTAATGCTATGATATGGAAAAAAGATTAGTGTTACTAATGATTACACAGAATATTCATGGTTGTTAACAGCAATGAAAACCCCCACACCACTATATTTAATCTAAATTGTCTAAACCCCGTTTTCTTTATTTTATTGTTCAAAATCGATTCTAACATTTCTTGATTAAATTTGGTTGAATAATCCACCCACTTGCTTTAATCTCTACAATAAATTAGTCGCATCTAAATTTCCTCTTTGAATTGTTATTCTTACACCATTCCCTGTGGGATTCGATCCTGATTCTTAGTTGGGTAATTTTATTGATCACTCATATTTTGTACTTGCAAATCATCAAAACTGCACCACTAAACAACAATCTACTACAATTCAATAAGTGTACAAACTAACTTCACTAATTTAATTCTTAGCAGCAAATCCCTTGCAGCGACGCCATTTTGATAACTCTCAATTTATCCTCGAAAACAATTAAGATAATATGAGATCGTTATCAATAAAAATACATTACTTAATGTTGGGGTCGAATCCCACAAGAAATAGTATAACGATAAGAATTTCATTAGGAAATTTGGAATGATTACCTATTCATTGTAGCATATTAAGACAAATGGGTGAATTTTTCCACCTAACTTACTAAATATAGTTTGAAGTATAACGTGTCACAATTAAACTAAAATATTAGAAATTCAAACAATTAAGAAGTAATCAAGGGATGTGGGAATTGGAATCGATGTCACGTAGGGGTAATTGTATTGCTTAGAACTACTTAACAATCATAGATAGACTGGGTTATCTTTAATGACACTAATCTTCTTTCGATCTCATAGTACCAATTAATAGAATCTCTTTTAAGTCTCATCTATAGGATTAACAAATCAACCCATTACCTTATAGAATATCTCTTTTGAGAAGATTGGGAAAATAGATCTGAACCATTCTCTCTCGATCAAACCTAAATTGTATGCATTAAACTAAGTACTGATAACACTCAAATCACTCTCCAAAACCAGTCCCAAATCGTGTGAGAGATGTTGATCATGTTTTGCATCAGTCAAGGGTGTAGGGTCATCCCAACCTCTACTAATATTTGTGGCCATGCCAGTACTTTATAAAACTTCTTCCAGGATCCTCAACTTCATGGAGGGAATGTCTCAAAAAATCTTTATTCCTAGCACTTAAGGCGGACTGTAGGATAGAGATGAAGCGCAATAATCAGCCCAAGCTGGGGCATAGGATGTTCAGGCTCAATAGGCACATCATACAACTGCAGCCCATTGCACAATTGTTCAGCCGGTTCTAACTGTTGCTCCACCTTTAGCTCCTAGGCCAACTATGACCCCTGAAGAGTAGAAGATGCTGGGGAGGTTTATTAGATTGGGTTCTCGCAGATTCAGCAGTGCTGCAAGCGAGGATGCCCATGAGTTCTTAGTCAGTTGCAAGGAGAGATTGCATAACCTCAAGTTAGTAGAGTCACACGGAGTTGATTTCTATGCTTACTAGTTGAAGAGGCCAGCAAAGCAGTGGTGGAGATCATATCTAGATTTCAGACCAGTCGGGTCACCTTTGATGACATGGTCCCAATTCTCCAAGTACTTCTTGGAGAAGTATGTACCTAGTAGACTAAGTGAGCAGTTGCAGGATGACTTCTCTGATCTGACTCAGGGATCACTTAAAGTTGTAAAGTACAAGGCATGATTCCATGAGTTTGTTAGTCATGCGCTTATACTTATACCGACAGAGTGGGAGAGAGTTCGTATGTTCTTCAGAGAGCTATCTTTTTCACTTAGTTTGGCGATAGGGCAGATGGTGGCATCAGGTTGTTTTTTCTACAAATAATTGATCATCCCCGTACCATTTAGGGGATTTGACATGAGGCCTCTTGAGGCGGTAAAAAGAGGGCCCATTGTCAAGGTGGGTACAAAGGGTCTCAGTCTCGCAGAAGAGCATTCTAGGACTGAGGGTATCCATGATAGTATCAACCTTGTATGTCGATTGAGGGAGCTTAATAGATTACAGAGGGTGGCACGACAGATGCTAGTGGTTCGATGGTTAAAACTTCTTGAATTTCACAGTCAAGGTACTTGGGTCGTGGTGGCTAGTCAAGTTCAGTCGAGTCATCTTAGAGGGGCAGTTCTAGTAGAGGTTTCTACGAGTGTGGTGTGTCTCTTTGCCGAAGAGTGTCCCAGAACCACTCATCGCAGGAGGCAGTGTCAATCAGGTCCACATCGCCAGTAGGATTAGCATGGTCTGGTCTCAGGGCTCTAGTTTAGGGTGTTAGCAGTGGTCCCCAGGGTACTAGAGGTAGTCTTGAGGTAGATAGATTGGGTTGTCGAGGTGGACATTGTAATATGCATGCTTTTCCGGGTAGGCTAGAGGTGGAGACCTTGGATGGTGTTATCACCGGTACGATCTCCATCTCCTATTAGCCAGCTTACATTTTACTTGATTTGGGGTCTACATTTTCATATATTTCTTCTTATTATGCAATTCGGTTGGGTTCATCTTGTGAACCTATTTTTTTGTCTATGCATGCAACTACCCTTATATGTGATTCTTTGGTAGTGGATTGACTTTATAGAGCTTGTGCGGTGACCATCTTGGGGTATGATACCATGGTAGACCTCACTATGTTAGACATAGTGGATTGACATGATTCTAGGCATGGATTGGTTGTCTCCCTATTATACATTCTTGGATTGTTTCTCAAAATATTACTTTGTGTATGTCTGGAATTCTTCTCTTGTATGGACTGGTTTTGATAGTCATATGCCGAGGTGTGTGATCTCTCTTCTGACGGCTCGGTGGTTGGTAGATAATGGGTATTTGTCTTACCTTGCTTATGTCCATGATACTAGTGTAGAAATTCCTCCTCATGAGTTAGTTCTTGTGGTTAGGGAGTTTGCTGACCTACTTCCGACATATCTACTGTCTTCCTCCAATCTATGATTTTTATTTAGGGATTGATGTTGAGTTATGTACACAACTAGTTTTTATTCATCTTTACAAGATGGCTCCAGCGGAGTTGAGGGAGCTTAAGGAGCAGCTCCAAGACCTATGGGTAAATGGATTCATCAAACTGAGTGTATCTCCTTGGTGTGCTCTTGTTTTTTTTGTAAAGTAGAAGGATGGCACCTTATGTATGCGCATTGACTACATGCAGCTAAATAAGGTGACCATCAAGAAAAAGTATCACATGTCATGGATTGATCATTACGATCAGCTTCAGGGTGAAGTAGTGTTTTCTAATATTAACTTGAGAGGGGGCTACCACCAGCTGAGGATTTGCACATCGGACATCCCTAAGACTTCATTTTGCACTCGGTATGGCCATTACGAGTTATTATTCATATCTTTGGGGTTGAAAAATACCCCAACAACATTTATGGAGTTGTTGAACCATGTGTTTAGACCTGAGTTTGTTGTATTCTTGGGGCACGTAGTGTCAATGAATGGCCTTATGGTAGATCTGATGAAGATTGAAAGAGTTCATGGTTGGGAAAGTTGATTTCTCCTAGTGAGGTTCATAGATTCATCGGGTTAGCATGCTACTATAGACAGTTTGTGGAGGGGTTTTTTCTATTGCAACACCCTTGGCTAGATTGACTCAGAAGGATGTCCCCTTCCAGTAGTAAGATGAGTGTGAGGAGAGGTTTCTGAAGCTCAAGGCCTTGTTGACTTCAACGCCGATTCAACCTATTTTTGTTGAGGTCCAAGGGTTTATAGTCAATTGTTATGCTTGTGTTGTGGGCCTATGTTCTGTCTTGATGAAGTAGGATATAGTTATTGCTTATGCTTCCAGGCTTCTGAAGCTTCACCAGAGGAAATAACCCACTCATGACTTGGAGTTGGCAGCCGTAGTCTTCGAGTTGAAGATTTAGTTGCACTATTTGTATGAACTTCGTTGCGAGGTATTTATGGACCATCATAGACTTTAGAATATTTTCAGCCAGAGGGACCTTAAATTGAGACATCGCATGTGGTTGGAGTTAGTGAAGGACTATGACATTTCCATTATTTATCATCTGGGCAAGGCTAATGTGGTAGAAGACAACTTCAGTCAGAGGGGAGTGACTACGGGAAGATCAGATTTCTTAGCCTTGGAGGAGCGACTTATAATTTTAGACATTCAATCCTTACTCAATCAGATGGTTAGCCTTGATATTTCTGAGCCGAGAATAGAATTTTCTTGTGTAAAGTCTAGATTTTCCTTGATGGAGCATATTTGGGCACATTAGCTTGATGATCCACAATTGAGGATGATTCGAGACAAGGTTCTTAGCGGCGAGGCTAGGAAGGAGACCTTGGATCTGGGGGGAAATCTTGAGGATTGAGGGTCGTATTTGTGTTCCTAGAGGTTGTGAGTTAGTGGGGTTGATTCTTAAAGAGTCTCATTATTCCAAATATTTTATTCATGTCGGTGCTGCGAAGATGTATCATGATCTGAGGCATCAATATTGGTGGTGTTGAATAAAGTTGGAAATTGTAGCTTTTGTGGCTAGGTGCTTGAATTGTTAGAAGGTAAAGTACGAGCACCAGAGACCAAGTGGTTTGACTCGGCGGCTACCCATTCTAGAGTGGAAGTGGGAGCCTATAACAATGAACTTTTTGGTAGGCTTGCCATGTACTTTCCAGGGTTTGATTCTATTTGGGTCATCGTTGATCGATTGACCAAGTCAGCTCACTTTCTACTTGTTCAGACTACTTACACATTAGAGAGGTTTGCTCAAATCTACCTTAGAGAGATTGTCCATTTTCATGGGGTGCAAATTTCTATCATTAAGAGACAATGGTACTCCGTTAAATTCACATTTCTAGAGGTTTATTCAGAGGTAGTTGGTACCCAAGTTGAGCTCAGCATTGTTTTTCAACCTTAGACTGATGCCAAGGCTGAGAATACTATTCGGGTTTCGGAGGATATACTTCGGGATTGTGATATTGATTTCGGTGGCCAGTGGGATCATTGTTTGTCATTGGCAGAGTTTGCATATTATAATAGCTACCATTCGAGCATCTAGATTTAACCATATGAGGCATTATATAGTAGGAGATGTTGTTTTGTAGTGTGCTAGTTTGATGCTTTCGAGGTTAGGCCATGGGCACCGACTTATTTAAAGATTCTATAGATAACATTTGTGTTATCCAAGAGGGACTCCATATTGCTCAAAGTTGGTGATGAGTTGTAGATTTGCACTCATTTAAGGTCCATTTAGCTCAATAATTAGTGTCCTCAATGCCTAACTTTGTTCTTTTCTAGTCAAATGTTGATGATTTGTAGTTATGAATGAAATTGGACAAGGCAAGGATTGGTGCTTGATTTTTTTTTCAAAAAGACAAAAAGAAGTGCAAATTGAACATTGTTGATCGCCTAACTCGAAAAACGGATCGCCAACTGAGCATGACCTCGCCCAAATTGATAGTGCATAGTACTTGTGTCTACCAAAGAAGGTCCGCGAACTCCAGTAAAGAAGGTGATGCACCAAGGTAGAACGATGTTCTTGCTACACATCACCCAAAGAGACAATTTGCAAGGTCTGTGAAAGGTTGAATCAAGGGAGTTCTCCAACTGATGTTCAAACACCTGAAGCCAAGATAATCACAAGGTGAGCTCAAGATTGAAGGGTGTGTCACCGATCACGATTGGTGAACCCGACTATTATCATCGAATAAAACATAAAGTGGATTATTTGTCCAATTTGTGGAAAAATATAAATAGCCCTAAATATACAATTAAGTGTTGAGACGAGAGTATTAGACTAGAGTTCTAAAAATTTCTTAAAGAGTTTAGAATAATTAGTACAACCTTTTACCTTTGTGAAGAACACTTTTCTAGTTCTTGGGGTTTTATAATTTGAAGCTTGAATTTGATAAATTGAAATTGAATCCCAAGTGGGTTTACTCTTAGTTGCTTGATTTCAAGTTACCCATGGTTGACTTCATGAAAGGTATAATTTTTTTACTTTTTATGATGGGTGGCTAAAAATCCAAGATCTAGAGGTGCTCAAATAGGGTTGGGGGTTGCTTTAATGTAGTTTGTACAGTGCTATGCTCTATTTTGTTATTGTTCATGCATGAATTTGGTCTAATTACCATGAGGTTAACTTATGGTTATGGTTGCAAACTTAATTCCTAATTCTCATCTTCGGTTGATGCTCGAAATAGATTCATTGAAGTGAGTTAGTTCAATACTAGCAAATTAGGTTTGATGTCTATGGATTTCTTGAAAAAGAGGTTATTGGTAGGATCTATTTTCCCTATTCTTGAAATAGAGATTAGAGTAAGGTATTGGGTTATTTAGAAATGGAAAATAGATGAGACCGAAAGGAGATTATATGCTTAGATGCTTTGAGATCGAATGATGATTAGCGTCAATGATGATGACTTAGCCTATTCATGAATGTTCATCACTATAGAGCAACACAATCACCCCTATGTGACGTCAATTTCCAATCCCCGCACCTCTAGATTGCTTGTTAACTTGATTTTGTTCGATTTTAGTTTAATTTAATAATAGACAAGCAAAGCTTTACATTAAGTTTGTGGTACCAGCTACTAAATTGTTCTAACTAGTACAAATAACCTGTTTTAAAGTTCAAATTTCTTGATAAGGAGTTCTCTACAATATATCATTCCCTGTAGGATTTGACCCTGACTGTTCCTTAGGTTTGTTACTAACTACGATCACTCACTCTTTTAGTTTGTTTTGGAGGGTGATTTGAGAGTTATAAAAAATGAGTGACTATGGGATGAAAATGACATTCACTATTGTCAAAATGACAATATGGGTGATTCATTAATGTCATTCAAACCATGGGAGAAATTTGGATACCTCATATTTCTGTCCCATTTTTGCTTCCTCACTCCCCGACTTTGAGTAGTAAAATGAAAGAAAGTGCTTATGGCAGATGTAATACGAGATCTAGGCAAGCCTTTCTTCCTTTGTTAACTTTAAGTCCTGGGAGGACGGTGTTTCACATCACTGGAACTATGATACAATTGCTCTAAATGAAAGGAATATTTTGGGGTCAAGCTCATGAGGATCCCCATGTGCACCTTAGGAATTTCAAGTAGATGTGTGGACCCTTTGTGTTCAAGAATATCTCCCAAGAATCCATAGGGTTGAGGCTATTTCCATTCTTTATAACGGGAGAAGTTACAAGATGATTGGCAGAGTTACCCAATGAGTCTATTACTTCGTGGGACGATCTAACTGACGCATTCTTGGAAAGATTAATCCAACCTCGAAGAAGGTTAAACTTTATCACCAAATCCAAAATTTCATATGTATTTGAGGTGAGCCTTTGCATGAAACATGACTGAGGTTCAAGAAGTTACTTTTGCAATATCCGATGCATGGTGTTCCAGACAATTTTATGCTTAAAAACTTTTATTGCAGCCTTGATTAAGTCTATAATGGTGTGGTCCTGGTGGATTGATGAGATAGTTTAATGTTGTAGCTGCTTTGTTGCTAGATGATATGACTGAGGTTACCCGAGTATGGCACACTAGAGAGGACCAAATGCCTCTTTTACAAGTGGTTTTGAGCAAAGAATAAATTGAGAAGGACCATGAAAATGATGAAAAATGGATAAAATGATGACCCCAAATTGATTAGTTGTATAAACATTTCATAGGAGGTGGAACCAGGTCAGTAAATATGGTTCGAACTAACGGTAGATAGTGCCCAGATGATACCAAATTTGAGGCATTATATAATGCAGAAGTTCAATACTTGGGAAATCATGTGGGGGGTTCTCATAACAATTATCAACAACAAGGTGGGAACCAATGTTGGAAAAGGATATAGATAGTGGTTGGAAAGACTGGCGAGTGGAAATTTGAGAGATTCAAAGATGGAAAAGGATAGATATGTGCATCCCCATGATTATTCACACCTAAAAGAACTAGTTGTTCTAGAAGGAAGCCAGACAGAAGACATGCTTGTAAGGATCTACAACAAGGTTGAAGAGTCCGCTAAGGTGTTAAAAGATTTTAACAATGAATTCTCCTTTTTATCTCAGACGGTAACTTCACACTTAGTTTCTATTAAACATTCTGAGACCGAACTAGGTCAAATTGCCACTCATCTAACTCCAAGGTAAAAGGGATCTTTGCCTAGTGGCACCATCCCAAACCAGAAAAATGATTGTTGAGTTTGAGCAATATGTCATGCCACGATATTAGATAAGGTGCCTCATGGGAGGAAACCCAAGTTTTTATTGTTGTATTTACTACTTTCAAATAATGTGCACTGTGAGTACAGGTTGAGAAAAAGTTGGAGGATCGAAGAAGGAAGAATAGAAGATGACAAACCCAACTAGTGATCCACCGAAGGAATTACATAGACTACTTCTTGTCCCCCTAGTGATCCTGAAAACATAGTAAAGTGTACTTTCATGATTGGCGATCAGAACCCCAAAGGGAAATTCGCCGAAGTGCACTAAGTGGACACTATCGGGTCTATCAAATTAGCCTTCAAGTTTGGTGTTTGTTCAAGAATGTTAAACGAGCTTAGGCTCAATTTGGTGTTTCCCTGAACATGTTTTGCAATGTTAGTCGTGATCGCACAATGGGCCTGATATAAAAAGACCAAGGGTCTTTTTAAATTCAAAAATCAATATCTTCTAAATATGAGAGCTTTTTCGATTCCTTTCTCTTTCATTATGCATTTTGAGTATTTGTGAGCCTCATGTGTGCATACAAAATGTGCTAGGGGTGCATTTTCTTGGAGTTCATGTCAACCCAACCCTATTCCCTCAATTTCTTGATTAATCTTTGGCTTAAAGGTTGGTGTTTCGACTTCTTATTGTTATTTTTGAGTTTAGAAGGAATGTAGTGTGTGGGCTCTAGACCTTTAATTATATTTAAGTGCTTGATTTCGTTGTGTACCATCATATTATTGAGATTGAACTGCCCATGTGATTTTAAACACCTGAAGCTTAGAGCATCACAAGATGGTTTGAGGAGCAAAGAGTGATTCGCTGATCAGGATTGGCGAACACTGATTAACGTCGCCGAATTAGTTATAAAGTGGATTTTCGGGCCAAATTTTGGAAAAATATAAATAGCCCAAATAATACAATTAAGTGGTGATATGAGAGAGTTATACTAGAGTTCTAAAAAAGTCTTCGAGAGTTTATAGTGCGTTGAACATTTTACCTATGTGAAGAACACTTTTCAAGTTTTTGAGGTTTTATAATTTCAAGCTTAAATTCGATAAGTTGAAGTTGAATCCCAAGTGGGTTTACTCTTAAGTGCTTGATATCAAGTTACAAGTGGTTGCTTCCATGAAAAGTATACTTTCTTTACTTTTTGTGATGGTTGGCTAAAACCCCAAGATCTAGGGGAGCTCAAATGGGGTCAGGTGTTGATTTAATGTAGTGGGTATTGTTCTATGCTTTATTTTGTTGTTATCATGTGTGAATTTTGTCTAATTACCATGGGGTTAAGTTATGGATTAATGTTGCAAACGTAATTCCTACTTCTAATCTCTTATTAATGCTCGAGAGATATTAATTAGAGAGGGTAATTAGTTCAATGTCTATGGCTTGCTTAAAAAAAAGGTTATGGGTCGGATTTATTTTCCCTATTCTTTAAAGAGAGAGTAGAGTAAGGTATTGGGTTGTTTAGAAATGACATATTGATGAGACCGAAAGGAGATCTATATATAGATTCTTTGAGATCGAAAGACAATTAGTGTCAATATCGATGACTAAGCCTATTCATAATTGTCCACCACTATATAGCTGCACAATCACCCTTATGGGATGTCAATTTCTAATCCTCACACCCCTAGATTGGTTGTGTGACTCTTGATTTCATTCTAATCTAGTTTAATTTTGATTATTCATGACAAAATATTTACATTAAGTTGTTGGTTCCATCGACCCAATTCTTATAACTAGTACAAATGAGCTCATTTAAAGTTCAAATTTCTTGATAAGGAATTCTATACGATATAAAAGTCCATGTGGGATTCAACCCCCACTCTTCATTGGTTTTTTTACTGACTACGATCACTCATTGTTTTAATTGGTTTTTGAGGGTCATTTAAGCATTGTCACTATGACGAAGACTATATAGATCAGAGGATACGACCTTTAGAGTTCATAGTTGGTGATCGTGGGTTCTTGTCGGTGTTGTACATGAAAGGCGTTATGAGGTTTGGGATGAGGGGCAAGCTTAGCCCAAGGTTTATTGGTCCTTTTGAAATTTTCAGGGGGGTAGGAGAGGTGGCTTGTGAGATAGCCTTACCTCCAGCCTTTTCTAAACTTCATCTTGTATTTCATGTCTCTATGTTAAGGCGGTATGTTCCTCATGAGTCTCACGTGCTTCAGTAAGAGTCGGATCAGCTTGATGAGATTTTGAGTTTTTAAAATGAGCATCTGGCCATTCTAGACAAACTGGTTAGATAGTTGAAGTGTAAGGATAACCCGTCGGTAAAGTTTTAGTAGAGGCACCATCTGGTCGAGGAGGCTAATAAGGAGAGCTAGCTTTATATGGAGATGATGATTCCTAGATTTGGGCTCAGTAGGGGTTTGTTTTGATAATTCTAGTTTCCTAAAATTCTAATTTATGCTATGAACTGATGTATAAACCTTGACTTTTAGGTATGTGGATTGCGGAGCAAAGAAAGGACACTAACCGGCAAAAAGGAACAAAACAAGCTAAAGAAGGGAAGAAAAGTGATGATTCCTCAAATTGAACTCACTTAAGGCTATATTTTAATAGAAATTATGTCCTTAAATTCTCTTTCTATCTCAATATCTAATGAAAACACTTAAGTTTCATGTATTTGAAGTTTAAAGGAAAGCATGGACACTACGTCGCAAAATGGAACAAAAGGGCCGAAAAGAACGAAGAAATGAAGGCCTGAGGATCGCCGAGTCCACTTGGCGAGTCGCCGAAGGGTCTTACTTCACCATTTGTTCCAATGTGCTGAGCCCTGAAGGAAAGGATCAAGTCGGCGGAAAAACAAGCAATCGGTTAATCGCCGAAGAGTTCCGTGAAGCAGTACCATTTCTCCCAATGAACCAGAGCACGATGATGCTGAAGACTAATGCAAGACGGCGATTAACTTCACCAAAAGGCGAATCGCCGAATTGATCGGCGATTCCGACTAATATCTCCGAATGATCCACTGCAGCACAAATCTATGAAAACTGTAAATACTAGTTAGAATTTTAGTTTTAAGCGTCGAACAATTATTATAATTTTCATAAAGAATAGTACTTTTAATATTTTTGCTCTAAGTTTAGAGGGTTTTGAAGAACTTGAAGATTCAAAGGGTTTCATCTCCAAGAATTTGGGCTTGGGTCTTTTGGATTCTTCACTCTTGACTTGCTTCGAGACTTAAATCTTCATACACATTTGAATGCAAACTCATTTTGGTATAAATTTTTATCTCTTTAGCATGTCTAGCTAAAACCCCAAATCTTGGGGTGTGATTTAGTGAATATGGGTTAAGATTGTGGTTGGGTCTTGCTTGCTGATAGATTAAATGTAGTTTAATGGTGATTTCGTCTAGTAGTTGTGGATGAATTTAACAAATTTGTAGTTGCAAATGCAAGTTTATTTATGTGTTTTTGGCTTGCTCGAGAGAGAGGTCGCAAAACCAAGACTACTAGATTTATGGCCTAAGGAGTGGGTCGACATGAGGTTCAGCTCGAGATAGTGAACCCTAGTCCCATATCCTAACACTCAGCTCGAGAGAGTGAGTGGGGTAAGTCGTAGGCTGGTCTTCATGCGGCAAGTGGGTGTCTGAGAGGAACCCATTTGAAACGGGGTAAGTTGCTCGAGATAGAAGTTATTCCGATGTAAGCTTAGTCTAGTCAGTATTACTCTATAAATTTTCTATCGAAAGCATGTACCCAATAATTTAGATTAACCCGTATTCCGGTCACATCCTAAGAATCTCGTCTCCATACTTGTATTTTTCCTTATTTTCACTATTTGTACTTGTTTCTTGTCTAAAACCCCATTTGTTAATTAACATTTTTGTGTCACCCTTTAGATTTATCATGTTTTTATTCGATAATGTTTTTCTTTAGCTATGCCTAATTAGAACTTAATTTTATTTTTCTATTAATTCTCCAAACCACTCCTTGTGGGAATGATCCCAATCCTTGGATGGGTTACTAAACTATTGTACGATCGTAGACACTTGCATTGGAAGTTGTGTCTTCATTACGCAAATATCAAAATGGCGCCGCTGCCGAGGATTGGTGTTATTTGAGAATTATTAGTTAAGCAAATTTTTTGATTCTTCTTAGTTTTAGCTTTACTAATCTAAATTGTAGTTTTGTTTTGCTTGTTTGGAATATCAAAACAGAGAAATAAGAATGGATGATCATTATGCGTACGACATGGACCATCCCCTCCTGAAACTATTTAACCTCAGGGATAACCTCCTGACGTTCAAACAAGCAGGGAATGAGACAATTCAAGAAATGTGGCTGAAGTTTCAATCAGTGCTATAACCCTGCCCATCTCATGGAATGTCTGACAACACGCTGTTGGAGTGCTTCTACCGGGGTCTTGGACCCGAAAATAGGAGCATAGCCGATTAAGTTTTTGAGGGCGGTATGCTCCACCAGCCCTACGAAGTTGTCGCAACACTCCTTGATGGTATGGTTGAAACCAACAAGGATGCCCAAAAGAAACACGAGTGGGACGCACTAGTGGCTCAAGTAGACGTTCTGTCCAAACGAGTCATGGGGTTGGAAGCACAAGCCATGGAAAAGGAAAAGAACTTCTTCCTTAGAGAATGTAGACTCGGGAGGAAACATGAGGATGTGCAGACGGACGATGCTTTTTCACTCATTCAACAAAAACTTGAAGAACAAGACAAGAAGTTGAATGAGATGAATGACAACATTGAAATGATGAATGAAATGTTTGCCTCAAAATCCATGACTATTCAGCTGCAGGATGCTTAGATCACCCATTAATGACAGGTCGCTTTCCACCATTTGCCGAGGACTTGCCTAACTACACCATGGCTTACTCCGTGGATGAATAATAGTTATTGGCTTCTGTCGTGCATCAACGTTAACTAAGGTGCTATTTGGGAGGCAACCCAAAACCATTTATTACTTTCTTTTGCTTTGATAAAATAATGGTGTGTTGATTGTGTAGATGGAAGTGTGGAAAGTGAACGAAAAGTGCAGATTGGCGAGCAACGGGTCCAATCAGCGAATCGTCGAACGGTTCGGCGACTCCGACAGAGACCGTCGTTTGGACTCCCACAAAATATGGAGGTTCTATAAACTTCGGCGAGGAAAATGACTACTTGGCATTATGCCGAATAGATCGGCGATCGGGACTAACCTCGCCGAATGGGAGAAAATTGGACGGTTTTATAAGACAAAGGTTTAAAAGTTTCGAACTCATTCACTTTCCCTCACTTTTTGTCTTCCTAAACTCACACCTGCACGCTAGCTCCTATATTTTTTCATTTCTAGAGTATTGTGATTGATTGATTTGTGCTACGAGTCGAATTACAGTGCTTCCTAGCATCGCAATATCCATTTGATAAGCACAAAAGGTTAGTGTCCCGAACCCCATAGCTATCTTTTCAAAATTGTACTCATTTGCAAATGTGTGATCTTCTCGAAATCTGCTGAACCTCCCTGATTGGGTTTAATTTTTTATGTGTCATTTTTCTTCGATAGTGCCTTTATTGCATAAGTTGTGAAATTTTGTTCTCCAATGCATCGAGTGGAGTTAAACGTGTGATGAGTGGTATTCGTATGTTATGGGTCCTGGTTGAATTTGTGCTTTTTGAGCTTAAATTGCATTTTCGGGGGTTGTTGGGCTTATTTCGAGAAGTTGGGTAAAAAGTAGGCACGTTCGGTCATTCGGCGGGCTGTGAAGAACTCGCCGAACTACTCCGTGGTTCGCTTAATTACTCTATCTCGCCCTTATTATCATGCTTTATTTGTAGTGGCGTCAGTAACTATCCGCGATAAACATGAGATCGCCAAGAGCACTCGGCAACTCGTCGAAAGTCTTCTTGTTTGCCCTTTGTGTGCATCCCTAACTCCTTCTGCATTGTGACCTTCGGTGGATTGTCTGTGGCTCGCCGAATGGACTATCTAGTCTTTCTGCAACTGAATGTCTTTGTTTTGGTTATCAAGTATGTTCTAACATTATCTCAAGACTTTGCACAAATGGCCAGACCAAAAGTTGCAGGAAGAAACATGCCACCCAGACACATAAGAGCACAAGGGTTCAGAAGAACTGCAAAGAGCGAGAACAAGACAGCCAGTTCGAGGAGGAGCATTCCCATCGACCCGAAAGTCCCTTCGTGGGCTCGAGGGTTCAGCAATGCGATACACGCCTTTGTGGCAGCTCACGAG
Source organism: Solanum piurae (assembly GCA_029582685.1). NCBI lineage: Eukaryota > Viridiplantae > Streptophyta > Magnoliopsida > Solanales > Solanaceae > Solanum > Solanum piurae. Next base: position 55,109 of record JAJOOO010006269.1, read on the forward strand.
TTGGACAATATGATCGAGGCTAATATCGTTGCAGAAGCTGAAACAGAGCGAAAAGGAAAAGAGAACTAGAAGCAGAATGACAACACTCCGAGCACTGAAGCCAGACATATGGAGCGACTATGTAGCCAAGCCCATACTTTTTGTGTACTACTTTTGTTCGTGTTTTGTATTTATATTTGAGTTATTCTATTTAAAATTGTGTTAATACTGATTTTTTGTGGATGCTTGAGCTTGTGGCTCCTTTTATTTGTAGAAGCACATTTTGGCCACCCTTTAAATGCGGTTGAATATGGCTGTTCCTTGGCAAATTTAAGTCTCGGTTCCGATCAATATCGATGACTTGAATAGTGCTCTCAATCAAACGAACATGAATGCGCGGCTACGATGAGGCCAAATGAAGTTTCATAGACAATATATGAACTCTTTGCATCTCGTTGTGATTAACCATTTATCAAATCAATTCTCTTGTAATAACTGTTGCACACTAGAAAAAGTGTGGAGTCTTGTTTGACTTAAGTGTCGATGCCTTGTGTGATAAACTTACCTGGAACCATGCATGACGACACCTAGAATTTGCCCTGTTGGTCCGGTTGACTAAGTAAGACTTTCTCTTGATATGATCTTAGGCAACTTCAAAGAGTGTGAACCAATTTTACATATACCTCTTTTGTGACCTACCTTGTGAGCGTGTGATTCTCTGTTGACCACCCTTTGAGCCTTACCCTTCTTTGGAAGAAATTTGATGAAAACTAGACCTTTCTTAATCCATAACCTATAATCCTCTTGAATTGTGGTTAATTGAATAGCCAACTTAGGCTTTGGCCTAAGTTGGGGGTGTGGTGAAAAAGAAAAGGGAAAATCAAGAAGTGCAAGGAAAGCCTCCTTTAGCCCATGGTGTTGAGAAAAATGGAACCCTTCTATAAAAAACAAAAAAAAGTTGTGGAATAAAGTATCAAAGAAATAGGGTTCCGAACAATCCATGGGAAGCAAATAATAGGATGACATATGATGCACTAATGAAAATGATGAAGTAAAAAGAAAGGAAGTATTGAGAGCACCACATTTCATGAGGATAAAAATCACTGAGCCTAAATTACCATACCTTTACACTCAACCCCGTTACAAGCCTTGTTAAGAGCTTTGTGATCTTGAGAAAGTCGAAACAAATGTTGATTGGAAAATACGGGCAAACCTATGGGTGAAATCATCATTGTGTTCATCTTTGTGAGTATGAGCGTTGCATCTGATTCCTGAACTTTAATTGATTATACTTTTGTGTGTGGGAATGGAATCATCATTTGTGTGAGGGCATCAGAATGCTTTTGTTGAGATTGAACTTGCATTTGAAGCAAGTACTGCGAGCTTGAGAAATCTTTGGTAATGGTGTGTCACAACATGAATCTTTGAGTACATAATTGATCCTTGCATGAGTAATTTGAGTTTTGTTGTGCACATTCATGATTGAATCTTATATAGAACTGTTTGAGACATCCTTATTGAACTGCTGAACTAGAGTTTTACTTGAGGACAAGCGAAAGTTTAAGTTGATGGTGTTGATGAGTCCTCAAATTGGACTCATTTAGGGATATATTTTAATAGAAATTGTCTCCTCAAATGTTCTTTTTATCTCAATATCTGATGAAAACCCTTAAATTTCAAGTATTTGAAGTTTAAGGGAAAGCTTGGACACAACGTCGCAAAAAGGAACGAAAAGGCTGAAAAGAACAAAGAAATGAAGGCTTAAGGATCGCCGAGTCCACTTGGCGAATCGTCGAAGGGTCTTACTTCGCCTTTTGTTCCAGTGTGCTGAGCCCTGAAGGAAAGGATCAAGTCAGCGGAAAAAGGAGTAGTCGGTGCATCGCCGAAGAGTTCCGCGAAGCAGTACCATGTCGACCAATGACCCAGAGCATGACGATGTTGAAGGATGGTGCAAGACGGCGATGAACTTCACCAAAAGGCAATTCACCGAGTTGATCGGCGATTCCAACTAATGTCATCGAATTATCCGCTGCACCACAAATCTGTGAAAACTATAAATACTAGTTAGAGTTTTAGTTTTAGGAGTCGAACAATTATAATAATTTTCATATAGAATAGTATTTTTAATATTTTTGCTCCAAGTTTTAGAGGGTTTTGAAGAACTTGAAAATTCAAAGGGTTTCATCTCCAAGAATTTGGTCTTGGGTCTTTTGGATTCTTTACTCTTGACTTGCTTTGAGACTTAAATATTCATACCCATTTGAATGCAAACTCATTTTGGTATAAATTTCTATCTCTTTAGCATGTCTAGCTAAAACCCTAATTCTTGGGGTGTGATTTGGCGAATATGGATTAAGATTGTGGTTGGGTCTTACTTGCTGATAGATTAAATGTAGTTTAATGATGATTTCTTCTAGTAGTTTTGGATGAATTTAACAAATTTGTAGTTGCAAATGAAAGTTTATTTATGTGTTTTCGGCTTGCTCGAGAGAGAGCTCGCGAAACCAAGACTACTAGACTGATGGCCTAAGGAGTGGGTCGACATGAGGTTCAGCTCGAGAGAGTGAACCCTAGTCCCATATCCTAACACTCAGCTCGAGAGAGTGAGTGGGGTAAGGCGTAGGCTGGTCTTCTTGCTGCAAGTGGGTGTCCGAAAGGAACCCATTTGAAATGGGATAAGTTGCTCGAGAGAGAACTTATTCCCATGTAAAGTTTATCCTAGTCACTATTACTCTATAAAGTTTCTATCGAAAGCATGTACCCAATAATTTAGATTAACCCGTATTTCGATCACATCGCAAGAATCCCGTCTCCATACTTGTATTTTTCCTTATTTTCACTATTTTTACTAGTTTCTTGTCTAAAACCCCCATTTGTTAATTGACACTTTTGTGTCACCCTTAAGATTTATCATGTTTTTATTCGATAATGTTTTTCTTTAGCTATGACTAATTACAACTTAAATTTATTTTTCTATTAATTTTCAAAACCACTTCCCGTGGGAACGATCCCAGCCCTTGATTGGGTTACTAAACTATTGTACGATCATAGACACTTGCATTGAAAGTTGTGTATTGATTACGCAAACATCAAAAAGAAAACCTGATGCTCACTAAGAGCACTCAGCGAATCGCTGAGTTGCCCCTATTCCGCCTAATTTTACAGTACATAGTGCCTGGAACGAGAGAAATTTGGGCGAACGATACTGCATATCGGCAGACCGCCGAACCTATCGGTGAAATAAGATTGTACCGCCGAACGCACTAAACATGACAAAGATGAAGTTGAATTGGTGAGCCAAAGGATCGCAGAAGTGATCGGTGATCCCGATGTAGACCGCCTAAAGTTACAGTGCATGATGGATGAAAATGTGAAGCAAGAAGGCGATGGACAAGGACGATCGGTGAGTCACCGACTGGTCGGCGAAGCCCGAATTTCCTTGCCAATCAACCCCAAAAAGCCACATATCAGATCTATATAAATTGGTTTTTGGAAGAGAGAAGGCATTCAACCATTGTAGAAGAAAATAGAGAGAACAAAAACACTATTCTTATTGTTTTGAAGTAATTTTCTTGAGAAATTTGAAATGGGTGTTGTAATAGGAAGAGTTTTATTCATTTTAAGACTTGGAAATCAACACCCAACTGTGGAACTTGTAGTAGGTATTGAATTTTCTACTTTTATGATGAATAGCTAAAACCCCATTCTTTGGGGTTTGACAATGTGATTAATTGCTGAATTTGGCTTAATGGGTGTTAGTCATTATCAATTTTAGTGCTAAATCGAAGTGGGTCTGACTTATTGTTGTGGTTTAATTGCTCTGTTGTATGTTATTTCAATATGATTTAGTGTTTTTGTAACGACTCGGAAAATGATAGAGTGAAACTAGAGCCTCATATGTGAGTTTGGAGTCGAGAACTAATGAAATGATTATATTTGAATTTGACCCAAAAAGTTCTTAAAAATGTGCTACGGAAACACCTATAGTTGTAATTTCCATATATCTCAAAATCCGTGCATGATTTTGGAAATTCGACTTCATATTCTTATTCAGGGGGTCAAATTGAGTGGGCAATGGGTCTAACCCGAATTTTAGAACAATCGTATCAAAATCCGAAATTTCCAAGTGAAGCCTTTTTCGAGGGTCTACTTTGAAGGGTCATATCTCCTAGCACACAAATTATTTGGTGGCAAATAATATATCCATGGAAAGCCCTTTGAGT
>JAJOOO010006270.1:0-43485 GCA_029582685.1 Solanum piurae
TATATATATATATATATATATATATATATATATATATATATATAATAAAGCAAAATGTAGACAAGGGAATGTGACACCTATTTATGACCTTCATTCCTATTTATCTTTTTTTTTCTTTTTTGGGCATTTGTTAGTTTTTCTCCTCATTTTTAATGTAGTTAATATTTATATAATTGTTGAATAATTAATGTTTTATTGTAAATATGTTATATTAATGTAGATGTCCATAATTTTAAAATGTAATTTCACCATTATGTGTAATAAACTCACACCTCCACCACCTCCTCTTTTATCTTCCACACCCCTTAATCTTCCCCACATTCTCAAGAATAAATGTCATGTTTATTGTTATCTCTTTATATGTCTTTATGTAACAATATAAATAGAGGCCTCGAGAATTATGTTATGCACTTGAAGATTTGAGAAACACTTGAATATACTTGGAAGAATAAGAAAACTCTTCTATTTTATCTCTCTACATTTTTTTGTGTGTCTATTTTCTTACTTATATTATTACTTCTTTAGCTTAATTTGAAATATGTTTTGATTCTTGAATAGTCACATCTAATTGCTTTTACCTTCTAGACTAGAAAAGATGTATTAATACTTTGTAACTGTTCAAGGTAATTATATACGATCAAAATTCATTGTCTCCTAATAAGTATGAGATTTGTCACAAACAAATTCAAAGAGACAAAAATCTACGTGAAGACTTCTGCTATTAAATATTTTTTTGGTTATGAAGCTGCATTTTCAAGGTAATAATTTGTCCACTTCTTTCTTTTTTGGCTGTTTTAGAAGTAGTATAAATATTCAATAGTGTGAAAAATGTTTCGGAGTTTCAAAAATATAATACTTTTCAAATACTTTATTTTTTATTTTCTTTTTTCAGTTTGTCTTTGATTCATTTAGTTGAAGAAAAAATTGACAATGGTTTAAATTATCTTTATGTCCAATGCGATGGACAGGAAAAGTAAACCTACACTAAGGTATGATAAACATTTTATTCTTTGCCCCTTTTTTTTCTTTTATTCAATATAAATGCATAATTATTTTATACTTTTGATTTAAGATTTTGATATGTATTTATACTTCCGAATGCAATAACTTTGAGTAGGTGATTGTTTCCTATGTTGAATTGAGTCTTTGATGTGTGAGTTTTCGTCATGCAATAACTTTTGTATGCTCTTCCTTTGCCTTTTTTTTTTTAAAAAATAATTTCTTTGTATTTTTTTATGATCTATAATTATTTCCATCAATTCTCTTGACTTTATAAATTTTCATCAAATGATATGAGTGATATAAATTTATATTATATTAATCTCATACCGTATTTTTCTAAAAAATATTGATTTCTTTCTATGTATTCATTCATAATACTTAAAAAAAATTCAATAAAAAACTTAATTTTCTTCATCGATTTTCAAAAAGAGGAAGGAAAAAACTTAACAATACAAAAAAGATAAAAAGACGAATGATTTCAAGAAGAAAAAATAATTGTCAAGAAAAAAAAATGACAACTCTACCACCATCCAAACCATCATAGTCTTAAAGCTTGACTTGTATTAGAAAGGTTATTCCAACACATTTTTAATTAATTAATAAGGCCAAATATATGCATTGACAATTTTTAGATATTTTTAAGTTAACACATAATTTTATATAGATATGAATAGACAAGATGATATGATACCTCTTTATGAAATAAAATATTATTTGCATCCTTCTTTCATTTAACACTTTAATTGTGAAATAAAGTGGGCACATGATAAAAAAAAAATTGAAAATTGAAAATATGATTTAGTATTCATTCGAAAACATTGGTACTTAATATTTATAAAAGAATGTTCGATGTAAATTTACGAGGAATGTGAGAAAATGGGTGAGGTGAAAAAGTTGTAACTCATATGAACTTGTAATGTTAATTGAAATTCAATAAATATGTTAACATAAATTTATGTTTAAGAAAATGTAATAAATGGTCTTATGAAGTGGCTTTTGAATTTTATAGCATCTCTTTTTCGTCATGTTTGTTTTGATTTTTTTCAATATGATAATTCATTTCAATTTATTTTATTTATACGCCATACAATTCTTTTACTAATTTGTATTAATAGCTTATATATCAAGTTAATGAAGCGTGTATATTTTTGTTGTCTTTTCTAAAAATTCTCAAATGGATTGAAAATATTATTTCCGTTATAGTATTACTTTGTGTATTATGAGTTTTGAAAATTTTAAAAACTTCATAATTTAATTAAAGAATTTGAACATCGCTATAGTTACACCTACACTCAAATGAATAGCAACATTTCATGAAACATCTTTAATTCATGAATCCAAAATATTAGAGTGATGAGTATGAGTAGAAAACTGAAGAAAGTTTGTTTAGTTTATATTCTTTTTTGAATGATATAATAAAGTGTGTGTTTTTGAGAAATTTTTGATATCATGTTTTCATTTAATTATTTCTTGAATAGCAAAGATTATATATATAAATAACCTGGGCGGACAAATATATAGTCAAAGGTCTGATAAAAAGCTATTTTTATACATAATTTTCTTATATTTACTTTAAAAATATATTCGAATTTTCATGGTCAAATTAATATTCAAATAAAGTAAAATTTTTCAGAAAGAAGTCTAATTTATAATTTCTTATGACCAAACGGGTGGTGTAATTATTTTTATTTCGCGCGAAACGCGGATAAGTTCCTCAGTTTCTATATAAAAGGTATTCCATTTTCTTCAATTTCACATTAGTTTTTGTATTGATTATAGGAATCATTAAATTGTCCAAATTTTTCCCATCGATTTTGGTCAAAGTATCCAAAATCTGTTGATAAAATCAGACACAGATCCCACACCCACACCCACACCCATATTGTGTCGACATGGGTGTGACACCAAAAGTGAAGAGTCTGAGCAACTTAGGATCATTCTTCCTGCAAATTAATAAATGTTAAAACAAGGGTAATTTTAAATTTTTATTTCAGCTTTTAAAATATTGGGCTCATGTTAAGTGCCAACCAAACATCATATATTTATATTTATATATACTACTAGATATATGAGTCTGGATCAGCATGTGCCCAATCTATGTTATTTTTTCTGTCTCAATTTATGTGATACATATGAAATTTGAAAAGTCAACCAAATTTTTTAGGTATTTTTTTTCAAATACTTTTAGTTAATTTATTAGAATGCATAGTTCTTTTTTACGTCATTTTCAAATATTATATGTTTCAATCTATGTGACAGAGATCAAATTAGGAGAGTCAATCAATTTTTTTTTATGTTTTAAAAAAAAAATCAGTTTCTTATTACTGTGATTTTACGTAATATTTGAATAATATACTATATTTTTTCATATATTCTATTTTATGTGGCACCGATAGAATTTCGAGAGTCAACCATATGTTTTATATGTTTTTAAAAATATTTTAAGTTATTAATTATTGTGATTTATAGAAATTTTAGTGTAATATTCAAATATATAATGTATAATTAAATTAGAAGAGTTGTTTGCTTGTAGTCTCTTATTAGATAGTGAAATATTTTATATTCTTAATTATTATGATTTTTAGTACTTTTTACCTAATATTTAACTACATAATAAAAAAATTAAGTTATTTTTTACTGTGATTTATAGTATTATTAACATAAATTATAAATATAACGCTGATTAATAAAAGAAAATAAAACACATAAATTAAAACGAAAAAATATATAGTTTTTTTTTTAATGAGCTCCTTTAGCAGTATACAACTCAAGCAAACAGGTCGATTATGAGCGGTGTGATTCAAGCAAACACACAACTCAAGTTGATACATCGACCATGAGCTGTATACTTCAAGCATCTTCTATGTATTATTAAGAAAAATGAGCCTCGTTGGAAGCACACACAACTCAAGCAGACGCGTCGACCATAAGCCGTGTGCTTCAAGCCTTTTTATACAGTAGTAAAGTAATATTTCCTTCGTTTCACAAAGAATTATCTAGTTAAACTTGACACGGAGTTTAAGAAAATAAAAAAGACCTTTGAATCCTGTGATCCTAAATTAAAGTTATGTTAAATGTACAAAATTGTTCTTTAATCTTGTGGCCATAAACATGCCACGTGGAAAGCTGAAATTAAAATGTTACAAAAAAAAGAAGAGGTCATTCTATTTGAAACAAACTAAAAAGAAAAGGAGTTCATTCTTTTTATAGTAGCCATAACAAAAACAACTATATGGTAGGATTACAACAAATTAATGATGAGATGAGATGATAATAAACAAATGATGAAAAATGATCAAGAACTCGTCTGGGGTCGTTCCTTAGCTCTAAAAATAGAAAAGTGCAGAATAAAGTCATTTTGGGGTTTATTTACGACTTTAAGTCGCGTCTGGCCCACCACAACAACCTTCACCCCGCTACAGCGGCACCTCCAGAGCAACCAAAACCTCTGCCAAAGCGGCTTGCACGAAATATTGAGCTATTTTAATAATTTCAAGACCCCCATTTCACAACACACCTTTAACCAGCGACACTCAGAAAATACCGTTCACGCTAAGATCGATTTCGGGAGTTCTACTTACCCGAATTTCATTCCGGAAAGTCGTATGTATTCCTTAACGACTTATCTAACTACTCATGAATCAAAATCATAAATAAATCACCAGATTGTTACCAGATTTCCCTACACCTTAATGACTCCGATTTCGTCCAAATCTGGACTAGATTGGGAAATTTCAAGTTACTACGAAAAAGTTTTCTGGCCTCAATTCTTTTCCATTGGCTTTTCTATAACGACGGAAACAGTTGGTATTATAAAAGAATAAGTTTTATATATATATATATAATATTAATTGTAAAACAATATTATATTTGTAAAATCATTTCTTTGGAAATAGAAAAATATTTTTATCAAAAATTAATATTTACCAAAGTATCTCTCAAAAAATATTTTAAAAATCATTTCTCTAGTTTAATAATATTAATTGTAAAACAATTTTAATTATTTTTTGTCGTAATTTAAACTTAAAAACACTTCTTAAAAATATTAATCGAATATAATTTTATTTTATCAAATATGATTATTAATAATAATTTTTTAAATAATTTGATCAACATATAAAATTATTTCTCTCCAAAAGTAAAAGCCATTTTGATAGAAACATTTTTCGAAATAAGCTAATTTTGACGCAAACTAGTGCGAATCAAACATAAGCAATAAAAATCATAAACTTGACGAAGCAGTAATATAGGTAATTTGTAAGTGAAAAATAAATTACACAACACTCAAAAAAAAAGAATGTTTATTAATCTAACAAAAATTAGTGTTCACATCCGAAGCTGAAGGAATCTCAAAATGCCAAAGCTTTCCTACCCCATCGACCAAATTTTTCCTACACAAAAAGAATTGAGCATAAACTTTTTCTACATCGCGATCCACATCATGCATTACTACATGTGTTACCTCAGGTCCCTTTCTATTTCTTGCCATAACAGCAGCAGAATAAATAGCTGACATTCTTCCTGATGCTTGATCAAAATAGCCTTTAGGACCATCTATCATAATTATGTCCCATTCTTTATCCTATAAGAAATATGCTTATACCATTATAAACATATTTTATACAATTTTTATTCGAGCTTGTTCTCCGATATCACTTCCAATTATAAGTTGTAATAATAGTTTTCCGTAAACAAATCAATGGTATTTTCCGCTTGTTTTCTTACTCTTTTTTTCAAATTCATAGTAATTATATATGTTCATTATAATGGATTTTCACGGAACACTATTATTATAAAATGATAATACAAACTTATGGATATATTTAATAGTTTTTAAAATTTATGAGTATAAAAATATATATTTTTTTAAATCAAATATTTCTTTCCAAATCTTTGATCAAACACATGGTGAATAATTTAGCAAAAATATTTAAAAATTTATGACCAAATGCTATCTTTAAATGTGCTCACTATGTGATTTGGACTTATTTGATTAGGTTGGAGAAGTTGAATTTGAAGACAAGGGGAGGACAAGCAAAAGTGTTGGGAACATTAATTGGAATAGGTCGGGCTATGCTTCTCACTTTTTACAAAGGCTTGGAAATTAAAACTTGGTCAATCAAACTTGACTGTAAAGGGCACGTGGCAGCTTCCCATCAATACCAAAAACCATATGCTCACATTTTGGGTCCTATTTTGGCTATTTGTAGTTGCTTTTTATAACGACCTGTTCCCGTCATTATAGAAAACCCAATGGGAAAGAATTGATGCCAGAAAACTTTTTCGTAGTAACTTGGAATTTCCCAATCTAGTTCAGATTTGGACGAAATCGGAGTCATTAAGGTGTAGGAAAATATCCTAACAATCTGGTGATTTATTTATGATTTTGATTCATGAGTAGTTAGATAAGTCGTTAAGGAATACATACAACTTTACGGAATGGAATTCGGGTAAGTAGAACTCCCGAAATCGATCTTAGCGTGAACGGTATTTTCTAAGCGTCGCTGGTTAAAGGTGTGTTGTTAAATGAGGGTCTTGGAATTATTAAAATAGCTCACTGTTTCGTGCAAGCCGCTTTGGCGGTGCCGCTGTAGCGGGGTGAGGGTCGCTGTGGTGTGCCAGACGCGACTTAAAGGCATAAATAAACCCCAAAATGACTTTATTTTGCACTTTTCTATTTTTAGAGCTAAGGAACGACCCCATACGAGTTCTTGACCATTTTTCACCATTCTTGAAGCTAAATGTAAGGTTTTCACTCTCCGAATCTATTTTTCGATCTGGAGAACGTAGTTTCTTGGGTAATTATCATTGGGGAAAGGTTTTGATCTGAAGTTAATGGTAGAAAAAGCCCTAATCTGGGTATGGGGATCAAGGGTTTAGTCTAGGGTTATTAAGTTTGTTATAATTTGAATAATTTGATCTTTGATTGTTGATCCTTGCGTATAAATTATTGTTTTTAGACCACGAACAAGCGGGAAGAATCCATAAATGAGAGACTCAAGTGCCGTATGGGATTCAAGCTTGGATTCGAGATAGGTGATGGTTATGATTTCATGTTGGTGTGATATATGTTTGTAATTGCTTCATTATAATGCATGTATGTATGCGAATGTTGCATTATTGATCACCCTAATCGTAAATGAGGATAATTGAATAATTGTATGCCATGAATCACCTCTTGTTGTATGATTGTGAGAATATACATTGTGATTGTGATTATGGTTTGTTGAATGGGCGGGTGTCACGATCCGACACACTAACTGGGATCGGTTGCAACGTTCCAGCATAAATATGGGATCGGTTGCCACGTTCCGGCATAAAAATTGGATCGGGTACCATGTTTCGGTATGCTAACAGTTTGGATGTGGGTTCTATGAGAGGACCATTGAATTGAGTTCCGTGAGAGGACCATTGAATTGTGTTGTGTATCGACTTGTGATGATTTCATTCATATCTATTGATGATTGGTATTGGAAGACGGTATGTTGCTCTAAATTGATATAACTGTGATATGTGAGAATCATGAAGTTGGTCATTGTTCGTATATGTTGATGATATTGTATATGTTCGATATGTGCATGTGATTATATTGTTGTATTGACTAATGTATGTTACACTTATTGGGATAGCCGCGTGATCCTACTTGTACATTGTGGTTGTGTACTGATACTACACTTGCTTGTTCTTTGTTGAGTACAGGGCATCTTCAGGCGGCTATTGATAGACCTCAGCTAAGTGACTATTGAGCGTGATCAGATTCAAGGGTGAGCCATTTCTTTCAGGCTGCCATGGATTTCTCTTGTTAAAGTCCATTCTTTTCGGACTCAGATTATTTGTTTAAGGTGTTTGTTTAGTTTCGGGGTTGTACCCATTATTCTTAGACTTGTCGTTAGTAGAGTTTTGGTACAATGACTTTCAAGTTCTAGGGGTTGTTCTTCCGCATTAGTTTGGTTAGTTGTTTGTTAAAAACTTGTAGTTTATGGGGACTCTAATTTTATAGTCATTTAAACCTGCATCCGTTTATTTAAATTCCTTAGTTTTCATAAAATTTGTTTGTTTGGGTTGTAGTAATGGTTCTCCCACCGGAGGGTTTGTGTGGGTGCCAATCACGATGGTTTGAGTCGTGACAAAGTTGGTATCAGAGCCCTAAGTTCGTTGATCTCATTGTACCAAAACGAGTCTAGTAGAGTCTTGCTGAACGGTACGATGACGTTCGTACTTTTCTTTGAGAGGCTATAGGACTTCAGGAAAAACTCTCTTCTTTCTACTTCTTCTTGTTATGACTTGAATCCACTTCATATTTGGGTGATACAAATTGATATCTTTCCTCCTTCACTTTATGGTTCGAGCTAGAGCAACAACAGCGGTAACACCATTACTAGCAAGAGGGGATGTGTATAGACTACTGACAGTTGAATAGGGTCACCATTCAAAACAAGTATTCATTACCTCAGATAGATGACCTTTTTGACCAATTGCAAGGTGCATTAGTTTTCTCTAAGTTTGATTTAAGGTCTGGTTACCATCAATTAAAGGTTGAGGCGGTTAAGAATTGGGTCCGACCAAGTTCTATGATTAAAATTAGCAGTTTTATGGGGCTCGCTAGCTTCTATTTTTGGTTTTGGTATGAGTTGAGTCCAATTGGTATCTCCCGATTCCAATTGGTATCTCAACAAAGTGAACTAGACATCGTAGTCTCGGCTGAAGGGACACAAGCAAGTTAATTGGAACTGAGAAGGTTCCAATTAATATCTGGCTTTAGGTGTCGTATGAGGCATATATTATCAGTAATAGTCATCTATAGAACGAACTAATTAAAGAATTTGGACTTATCTGCAAGTTGTAACTGCTTGAGTGTCGTGAAACTTGTTGTTAAAAAAAAGTCATTACGAGATTAGGTACAAGGGTCTAGATAAATTACGATGTGGTTCGTAAGTGAGAAATCTGGACGTGCATTGTGACCAATTGATAACCGTGTGAGAGTCTGGGTGTATCTTGGGGATATGTCTGTGGTAGTATTGAAACGATGTAAAATGATTCTAAAGTGCGTACTTCGTTGGGTTGACCGGGGGGTAGACAATGATTGTCCTAGCTAAAGGGATTTTCTCTAAAAATGCATATGTTATAGCTGGGAACCTTTTGGGGAAATTGGGAAAGAAAAGAACCCAGAAAAATTGTTGGCAGGGATTCTGTTTTTGTTATGGCCGCTAGGGCGGAATTTTCCCGCCAAGACGAGACCGCTAGTGCGGGATTTCTCCCGCTAGATTGGGATAGGGTGAGACAGAATCTCTGCCTTGTCTCCCTTATTTTCCCTAGTCAGAATTATGGACCCCGAATCGTACCTGAACTAACCCCCATGATCTAATTCAGTGTTCAGCAATCGAATATAAGTTATAAAGTGTGTTAAAATTATGGAGAACCTGGGCATATAAGGAAGAAATCAGCTCGGCCGGGGAAATGGTAATATAGGTAGAAGAGTAGTGCATCCAGGCAATGAGGTTGCCCGTCTAGAGGACAAGGCTCAGTTTTAGGTTTTCCAGGTAAGACCGAGTTTGAGGGTGTGAAGCAGTGGTCACAAGAGCTACTCTTGTCTGTGCCCGGATGGCTATTGTTTTATTTGATCTGGGTTCTACTTATTCGTATGTGTCAGTTCAATTGCCTTGGGATTTGATGTGGTTTGTGATAGACTTGATGCCTCCATCCATGTTTCTACCCCAGTTGAAGAGTCGGTCATAGTCACCCATGTATATCGTGTTGTCCTGTTGTGTTTATGGATTTTCAGAGTTGGGTTGATTTGGTTATGCTGGATATGACTGACTTGATATAATCTTAGGCATGACTTGGTTGTCCCCTATTATACCGGGCGTAATTGTAAAATTAAGTTGGTAACTCTAGAGATCCCGGGTAGGGAAATGTTAGGGTGGGAAGGGGGTACAAACCTAAGTCAGCTAAGGTCATATCTTTCGTGCGGGGTAGGAAATTGGTGAGGCAGGATTGTTTGACGTAATTAGCTCATATTCAAGATGTTGAGATCGAATCCCCCTTTATTGATTCTATTCCTGTGGTGTCAGAATTGAGAGAGCTTAAAGATCAAATCCAAGGGCTTCTTGATAAAGGTTTCATCTGTCCTAGTGCTTCCCTATGGGGTGAATCTGTCTTGTTTGTTAAGAAGAAGGAGGGTAGTATGAGGACTTGTGATTTTATCTTAAGCCATAAATGAGTGGATTGATACCGGAATGGCAAGCTTATGGATAAGGAAGGTCCCAATGAGTATACTTGGGTGAAGGAAATTGAAGTATTTTAGTAAGAGAGTGTGTATAAATTGGGTTAGTCCTCTGAATTTGATGAGTATACCTGAGTTTGAGGTATCGTGTTGATGAAATGTTGGTTTCGTAGTGATAGTCAAGGCTGACTGAGCATAATGATAATAAGAGTTCATGATGAATTGTGACGGGATACAACTTTATAATAAAATTGTTGGTTAAGCAAAATTTTGTATAGTAATCACGACTTGCGAGTATCTAAAGTTGTGGTTTCCTAATCTTTGGTGAGTAACGTGGTTGTATGGAAAGTTTTAAGAGATGGTGGGACACCATTCAAATAGAAATTAAAGAGCCGGAGTCATAATGAAAAAAAATAGTGGGATATAATACAGCCTTTAGATAGAGGCGAGAGCAAGAATAGTTTATTTGATTGCAAAGGACTTGAGAAAAGATTGTGCAGACATTAGCTTGAGCGTGATGATAAGTGCTTTATTTTTGTTTTGAGTTTAGTAATGAGTACGATTGAATTTTAGTGAAGGATATTGTAAGATCGATGGAGATGCGATCAATGATAAGCAAAGATCTATGAATTTATAAGAATCTTCAAGGTACAAGCTAATGTTGATAGAGAAAGGGATTGTGTTATACGATGGAAATTACAATTCCAATTTTTCATTGTAAGTCTACATTCGTGATGATGTATTGACAAGTTGAGAAATGATCAATTGTATTTGATATTGAGAATTTGAAAGGACTTACACCTGGGTTGAGTCATAAAGTTATTGTTGTTGATTGTTAAGTACCTAAGAAAGGTTTTCCTTTAAAAGTGTTTGGTTTATAATAAGGTAAATGGTTGGAGTGCTTATGATGGTTGTTAGTATTATGAGTATGATTCACTAGCTATGCTCTCGTGTGTTTTCACTTTTGTGGGTGGATCCCTAGTAGTGGATCAGGGGTATCAAATCCTCTGATGTTCTCTTGGTTGAGTGGGAAGATTTGGTTATTTCGAATGACATAATTGGTGTTGTCTTGGAGTTGTTAAAGTATTTTAGTGGCTCGACATGTACCACTTGCTTATAAGAGTTCATAGAAAAGCTACCATGCGTATTTATGGTTGTCTGACAATCTAATATTTCATCCTGTCGTCGAGGTCATGCAACTATTATGTGTGGTTGAATGTGGGGATCATTGGGTCCAATTCTACTGTTCTTAAGAGGTGATCTACAATTTCTAAATCTAGCATTTTTGATAGTGTTGTTGAAGGGTTTGTATGCTTGGACATATTCCTCGATGAGTATCTGATTTCTAAAGACCAACATTTTTATAGCTTAAACTCATGGGAAATTGGGTTGTGAGATGGAGATGTTGATAAGAACTATGATTGTTTGGGTATTATGATTGTGTGTTGGTTGGTTCAGGTTCACCTCTAATTGTGGAGAGTTTTTTATTATGCTTAAGTGCTAAAGTATTCGTCCAGTTGATTGTGTCAAGGTCCTTAATAACATGTTGTAGACGTGTGTACGATCAACTTTGGTGGTTGTTGGGAATCGATTTTGTGGTAGTTAAGTTTACATACAACAATATTTATTACTCGAGTATTGAGATGACTTCATTGAGGCATTGTAAGGGAGGATGTGTAGGTGTTTAATTGGTTGGTTTGAGGTTGAAGATGTGAAACCTTTGAGAGTTGATTTGGTGAAATATGTTCAAGTTAAGGTGAGAAGTATCCAATCTAAGCTTCTAGAAGCCCAGAGTCGACAGAAAAAGTATGTGGGACAAGTATCCCCAGTTATTCGACGATTCAGATACTACTCTATTCTTGCTTTAGCCCTTTTCTCCTAGTTTGTCACTCGGGGATGAGTGATGGGTAAATTGATATCTATTGTAATGACCTGTTCCCGTCATTATTGAAAATCCAATGGGGAAACAATTGGGGCCAAAAAACATTTTCGTAGTAACTTGGAATTTCACAACCTAATCCAGATTTGGATGAAATCGGAGTCATTAAGGTGTAGGGAAATTTGATAATAATTGGGTAATTTATTTATGATTTTGATTACATGAGAAGTTAGATAAGTCGTTAAGGAATCCATTCGACTTTACGGAATGGAATTCGGGTAAGTAGAACTCCCGAAATTGATCTTAGCGTGAACGGTACTTTCTGAGCGTCGTTGGTTAAAGGTGTGTTGTGAAATAGGGGTCTTGGAATTATTAAAATAGCTCACTGTTTCGTGCAAGCCGCTTTGGCGGAGGTTTTGGTCGCTCTGGTGGTGCTGTTGTAGCGGGGTAAGGGCCGCTATGGCGGCCAGACGCGACTTAAGAGTTGTAAATAAACCCCAAAATGACTTTATTCTGCACTTTTCGATTTTTAGAGCTAAGGAACGACCCCAGACAAGTTCTTGACTATTTTTCACCATTCTTGAGGTTAAAGGTAAGGTTTTCACTCCCCAAATCTATTTTTCGATTCGTAGAACGTAGTTTATTGGGTAATTATCATTGGGGAAATGTTTGATCTGAAGTTAATGGTAGAAAAAGCCCTAATCTGGGTATGGGGATCAAGGGTTGGTCTAAGGTTATTGATTTTGTTATAATCCGGATAATTAGACCTTTGATTGTTGATCCTTGCGTATAAATTGTTGTTTTTAGACCACGAACAAGCGGGAAGAATCTGGAAAAGGGAAATTCAAGTGCCTTAGGGGATTCAAGCTTGGATTCGAGGTAGGTGATGGTTGTGATTTCATGTTGGTGTGATATATGTTTGTAATAGCTTCATTATAATGCATATATGTATACAAATGTTGCATTATTGATCACCCTAATCGTAAATGAGGATAATTGAATAATTATATGCCATGAATCACCTTTTGTTGTATGATTGTGAGAATATACATTGTGATTATGATTGTGGTTTGTTGAATGGGCGGGTGTCACGATCCGACACACTAACTGGAATCGGTTGCCACGTTCCGGCATAAATATGGGATCGGTTGCCATGTTCTGGCATAAATATGGGATCGGTTGCCACGTACAAGCATACACATTGGATCGGGTACCACATTCCGGTATGCTAACAGTTTGGGTGTGGGTTCTATGAGAGGACCATTGAATTGGGTTCCGTGAGAGGACCATTGAATTGTGTTGTGTATCTACTTGTGATGAGTTCGTTCATATCTAATGATGATTGATATTGGAAGACGGTATGTTGCTCTAAATTGATATATATGTGATATGTGAGAATCGTGAAGTTGTTCATTGTTCGTATATGTTGATGATATTGTATATATTCAATATGTGCATGCGATTATATTATTGTATTGACTAATGTATGTAAAACTTATTGGGATAGCCGCGTGATCCTACTTGTACACTGTGGTTGTGTACTGATACTACACTTGCTTGTTCTTTGTTGAGTACAGGGCATCTTCAGGCGGCTATTGATAGACCTCAGCTAAGTGACTATTGAGCATGACTGGATTCAAGGGTGAGCCAGTTCTTTCAGGCTTCCATGGATCTCTCTTGTTTAAGTCCATTCTTTTCGGACTCAGACTATTTGTTTAAGGTGTTTGTTTAGTTTCGGGGTTGTACCCCTTGTTCTTAGACTTGTCGTTAGTAGAGTTTTGGTACAATGACTTTTAGGTTCTAGGGGTTGTTCTTCCGCATTAGTTTGGTTAGTTATTTATTAAAACCTTGGAGTTTATGGGGACTCCATTTTTATAGCCATTTAAACCTGCTTCCATTTATTTAAATGGCTTAGTTTTCATAAAATTTGTTTGTTTGGGTTTTAGTAATGGTTCTCCCACTGGAGGGTTTGTGTGGGTGCCAATCACGACGATTTGGGTCGTGACACTTTTCCTCAGTATTATCCCTCATTTTCAGGTAATAAACAACTAATAAACCTGTCCTTATTTTATTTTATTTTTAAGAAATGCTAAATCCATTAGATTACTAATTTGGCAAAAAATGACTTTATTTTCACACAATTTAATCGAACACCAATAAAGACATATTTGATCCAATATAGTTTCCGAATATAACTATATATGTAGTAACATATGAAATTGCATTTATGAAGTAATTTTGTTAAATTGTACTAGTAATTACTTTTGGTTTCACATTGATAGAATTTCATTTGTATTGATGATTAAAATGTAAACAACATTACATTGACTTGCTAATCATAATTTAACTAAACCCAAATTTTCATACTTATGAAAGGTACATAATCTCTAAAGTAGGAAATCAAAATATGTTTCAAATCACAATAAAATATATTTTTTTGATTTATTATATTATAGTTATTGTGTCTTCACCTAGCATTTATTATTTAAATTATATATTATGATACATTAAGTTGTTTAAAAGTTACTCATAATGTGGTTATATGACACCATAAATTGATGAGAAAGTTGCTCTTATTAGTTTTGTTATTATTGTGTGAAATAAGACATTTTTGGCCCAATTCGTTTTTAACACAAAAAACAAATTTAAGTCAAATTATTAATGGAGGACAAATTAATAAATTGCACATACTTTAAGACGTTTTTTAACATCCCCCACCCCACCCCACCCTTTTTTTGGGGGTTAAGACTACATTAAAAATAATTTTTAATGGCAATTAATTAACGGAAATAGCTTAATCGACATTTAGACTCTTTGCAAACGTTCCTAAAGCCTATGAAGACACTGGATCCAATGTCAATTAACTAAAACTGTAAAAACTTTATCATTCTTTGTTTATCATTCTCACGAGCTGAAGTGTTCAATGTAACCATGAGTGACTTGATCACTAGATTGTATTTGAGTAGCATGACATCCTAATTTCTTGAATAATCGTAGCTACTTCAGGAGGAGAAATATGCAATGTTGAAGCCATAATATTACCATCATTTCCAATAGACTTCAATAAAGCAAAAAAATTCTGAATATAATAGGTCTCTTGAGGCATTACTAATGTCTTGTCTCTTCTCATTGTCCTGAAAAATTCTAGTCGCACCCTTTTCACTACTTGGAGAATTATTTCGACTAGTCGAGAAAAGGGTCTGACTCCTAGTTGAATTTTTATGTGCAACCAAAGTCCAAGGCATAGTTACATTCTTGTTTTCAACTTGCAAAACATGCTAACCAGAATTTTCAGCATCTTCAACATGAGTTGTATCAAATAGTTTTTGTCCTGAATCAACTTGCGACGCATCTACCCCAACTCTTGGTGTTTCCTTTGAATTTTTAGTAGCATTAGACATCAATATCGCTAGTATCTTTCAAAACAACTTCAATGTTATCATCAATGGTAGCTTCAATGGTATCATAAATCGCAAATACACATTATATTTATTCTATACATGAATAACCTACTTCATAACTAGCTATCAAATGTTGTATAACTTGTGCAGAAATTAGAATAACCTACTTCATAACTAGCTATCAAATGTTGTATAACTTATGCAGAAATTAATATGTGTATAAATCGCAAATACACATTATATCTTTCTCTCTCCCTCTCTCGCTCATCCTTTGTTATCTCCTTCGTGTCTCTCACTCTCTGCACATTTCATATTTTGATCTCGGAATTAGCAAATGATCATGATCAATTCTTTAATGAATATGGATTTTTTTCGAATCTGAAATTTATTGTGTAATCTCAAATAGGTGTCTCATTTTGTTGGAAATAGCTCAAATAAAAATAATTATTGTCTAAAGGGTACTGATGGGTAGAGAGAGTGAAAAATTACGAGGCTCGGATGTTTGGTCATTTAATTAATGGAAAAGGGTCAAAGATATTCATCTACTTTCGCTTATTAGTTAAGTTTGTGCCTAGTTATACTCCAGGATCAAATATACTTATGCTATTATAAAAGTATTCAGAAATATCCTTCATTTGGATAGAATTCCCTAAGTCGACTTCAATTGCCCGATTTCCATCGAATTATATAATTTTTGCTTTACTATTTCTAGTAATTTTTAGCTTTTTTTTATGAATGTAACTTTGTTTATATGTGTTGGAATATTAGTGTGTTAAGAGGAGCGATGATAATATGTGGATTATACATGGTGTTGTGGGGGAAGAAACAAGAAATTACAAGGACTTGCAAATTGACACCTTCAATAAACCGTGAAGAATCTGACCAAGAAGATCCTATTGTTCCTAGCAATGTCATTGGAATTGCTCCAAATTTCCATCCTATGAATGAAATGGAACAACTATCAAGCCAACAAGTTCAAAAGGACAAGGAATCTATTGATTTTGATTCAAAGGTTTAGAAGTACTTACCCTTCATGATGACGAGAATTTAGTTTCAGTTATATACATTATCAGTATTATAATGAATATAATTGTTGCACCTTAATTAAGGTCTTGAAACTATTCTCCTTTTTGATTTTATTTACCTTGCTTTCTTTTCGTGGTGTCAGATTCAGATTTAGCTCAGCTCCAATGATTTTTTCTCTATTAGATAGTAATGCTTATTTAGATTGTTGACATGTGTCATTTTTTAGTCCAAAAGGCTAAGATTTATTTTCAGTTTGTTTATCTTATTACTATAGTCAGTGAACATTGCCTACCACTTTGTTGCATAGTTAAGTGGTTGTTGTTAGGGTATGGGTGATGGTGCTGTTCCCTCTATCCTTTTTATTTAATACAAATATTTATGTGAATTGATCATTCTTCCTGCAAATTAATTAATGTTAAAACAAAGGTAATTTAAATTGTCAACAACTTGAAAATGCAATGACATACCTCTCGTAATCCTCTTAGATGGAGTTTCATCATCCATTTTATTTTTGAAAAAGACAAAATCAGAGGAGTGATGAGATATTTTTGAGAAAAATTACCCAAAAATAACAAGCATAAGACATATACAAACGAAAAAGCGAAAAAAAGAAGTTGAGACACGATTTATGCAGTTACCTACAAAAGTGAAATCACGATTAGGAGGGATAGTGAATTTCAAAATTTAAATTGGATGTGCATTAGTGCATGAATGATTTTAGGAGAGAATTCGGGAATGGAGAAAGGAGAGATAAAATTGAGTTTGTATAAAAGCATACACAAAGGCCGAGAATAATTTTATTGATTCGGTATACAAGGTAAGCATGAGTCCCATAATTAATGGAAAAATTTATAAAACTATAGTCACACATAGTAATTAAGTGGAACTATACCCTAGTTGAATAATAATTTAGTAATGTTTGCCAAATCGCATAATTTTTCCTTTTTTGATTCTCTCTATAGTTTGAAATAATTGCATTTTATCTCTCAAATTAATAATTTTTCATACCAGATTTCAAGTCAATACACCTAGATACATGTTTTTTGCTACCAGATACATAGAAAGAGAGATGAGCGAGAACATGAGGGAGGCAAGTAAGATTAGTCAACTTATCCCATATACATGTGAATAACATCAGATACATATATTTGATGTGTTTAGCATGTATTTACGATAGTAGATACGTGAGCGAGATAACAGAGTGACAAGAGAGATGAGAGGGAGGCGAGCGAGCAAGATTTGTCTATGTATCCTAGATGCATGTGAATTCACTTGGATAGAGTGTATCTAGAACAAATAACACATAGTTTTGAGCCCATGTACCCCGAGATACATGTAATCGGGCGCACTAAAATCTAATAAGATTCATAATATCGTAATATAGAGTGCATCTAAGTAATTAACTCTTAAACTAGTGATATTTATGTAAGTTACCCTTAAAAAAAAGTATTGGCCCATATCCTGGCCCGACCCCGGTCAAGCCTCAAGGGTCAAGGGCTTATATGGGCCTAACTTATAAGCCCTAGTTCTAAATGAGCTTGAATTATTTTATCCCAACCCTACCCCAATGACGGGTTGGGTTGGGTCGGCTCCATGAATTAAGCTCATTTTGATGGCTCTTTTTGCTGGAGTTTGAACAATCTATTATTTGTTAATAACTACTGAATTAACTGTAAAATTGAAGATTGAAGATGAAATTTATGAATCTATGAAGAAACTGTAAACATTTACAAACGCAAATAAAAAAAAGATTGAAACATGTTTAGGTGGTTACCTAGAATTGAAATGATACGATTATGAGGGAGAAAAGAGTATTCAAAATTCAAATATGAATTTGTTGAGAGATTTTAGGAGCAAAATTAGTGAATGGGGAGAGGAGATAAATTGTAATTTGTATATCAAGATATACAGATTAGGAGAGATATATTTTTATTCCGGCTGCAAGTGATTTTAGTAAGACTTGATTTTAATAGAAAATTTCATTAAATTGTAACAATAATTCACTATTAAATAAAACTATAGCTTTATTACATAATATACTAGTAATATTTACCAACTTGCGTAATTTTCCAAAAATAAACCATCATAATTGTACAAAAAGAGCAAATAGATGTAGATAATTAATATAATAGATAGGATGCAAAAAAGGAATTGATATTGATTTATAACTAATTGGTTTGTTTGGAGGCATGAGTGACTACCACCTACCTAGAAGGTGGTCGTGTTTCTTTTGTTCTCTATAATTGTATTATTCTTAGTCTGGTATGATAATATTTCATAGCTTATTGACAAAAAAAATAAATTTACCTATTAATTTTAATAGTTACAAACCCATAACAAAACAAAACTTGTGTGGAAAGTAAAACTTGGTCAATCAAATTTGACTTTAAAGGATACATGGCAGCCTCTCAGCAAAACCAAAAACCTTATGCTCAAATTTTGGGTTCTATTTTGGCAATTTGTAGTTGCTTTTCCTTAGCATTATCCCTCATTTTTTCAGGTAATATTCAACTAATAAACTTGTCCTTTATTATTTTAAAATATTTTTTTAAAAAATATGCAAAATCCATTAGATTACTTAATATTGCCAAAAATGGCTTTATTTTCACACAAAATTGTAGTAATTACTTTTGGTTTCACGTTGATAGGATTTCATTTGTATTGATGATTAAAATGTAAATATCATTACATTGACTAGCTAATCACATGTTAAATAAACCCAAAGTTGCATGCATAATATATGAAATGTACATAATCTCTAAAGTAGTAAATCAATATATGTTTCAAATCACAACATAATAAAATATATTTCATTTATTTATGGTATTATAGTTATTATGTCCTCACCTAGCATTTATAATTTAAATTATATATTATGATACATTAAGTTAGCTTGTTTAAAAGTTGCTCATAATGTGCTTATACAAAACCTTAAATTGATGAGAAAACTCACCACATTTTAACTAAATTATTTCATAAGTGCAACTCCACAAATTATTGCATAACTATGGTTAAAACTTAAATATTAAGTTGGATCAAATATGAGCACTATTCTCCTTTTTGATTTTATTTACTTACACGCACGGATGCACGCACACACGGATTCACGCACGTAGGCACGCACGCACGCAGGCACACACACGCACGCACGCATGCACACACACGTACACACGCACACACACACCCCTTCTCCACCCCCACCCACCCCAAAAGAAAATTTTAAGTTTGTTTTTAAAAAATATTTTCAACTTCAAATTTTTATTTTTTCAACCCTACCCTCGACCACCCCACCCCAACTCCCCAAAAAAAATTAAGTCTGTTTTTTTAAAAATATTTTAAATTTCAAAAATTATTTTCTACTCTAGTACAAATAAAAAATATTTCTTAAAAACATTTTTCATTCATAAATTAAACACTAAAAATCTTTTCCGGAAAATATTTTCTACTCACCAACCAAACATAAGAAAATAAGTCAAAAATCTACTTGTTTTCCAGAAAATATTTTCCTTCATACCAAACACACCCTTAATGTCCATTATGGGAGCAATTCAAGCTGGAGTTTATGCCATTTCTACTGAAAGAGATTGGAGCCAATGGAAATTAGGATGGAACCTTAGATTGGTTGCAGTAGTTTATGCGGTATGTTATATTATATTGTATGTATAGTAGCTAAAAAATATTCAGACAAACGAAGATGTTATAGAAATGTTTCACGTTATATAAATGCCTTTTGTTGTTGTTGTTTTTGTAGGGGTTAGTGGCTTCTGGATTAGCAATCATCTTGTTGATGTTTTGTGTAAGAATGAGAGGACCATTGTTCGTTCTATTTTTAACCCTTTAATGCTTGTATGTGTTGCCATTGCCGGTTCTTTATTTCTCAATGAGAAATTACACTTGGGAAGGTATCCTTTTAATTTGAACTAATTACATATTGTATCTTCATTTTTTTCATTTTTAATGGAACAACTATCAAGCCAACAAGTTCTAAAGGACAAGGAATCTATTAATCTTGATTCAAAGGTTTAGAAGTAGTACCTTCATGATGACGAGAATTTAGTTTTAGTTATTTACATTATCAGTATAACGAATATAATTGTTGCACCTTAATTAAGGTCTTAGCACTATTCTCCTTTTTTATTTTATTTACTTACACGCACGCACGCACGGATGCATGCACACACGGATGCACGCACGGACACACGCACAGATGCACGCATGTACGCATGCATGCACGAAGGCACGCACGCACGCACGCACGCACGGACGCACACGCGCTTACACACAGAGAGAGGCCATAATGATATTTTACCTATGTTATTTTACTTTTTAAAACATTTTTATCCGTTTAACTGTAATACCTTTTAATTAAAATATGGAAAAAAGATCAGTTTATTTTAAAATAAAAAAGATATCATAAACTTTTTAAATTTCTGGCCAAATTCTGGCCAATTTTTCTGGCCATATAGCATTACCCTATACATATATATATATATATATATATATATATAATACATACATACATACATACATACATACTCACACACTAGATATAGGAGTCTGTGTAATCACGGATCCCAAATATGTTACTTTTTCTGTCTCAATTTAAGTAACAGAGATGAAATTTTGAAAGTCAATCAAATTTGTTTAAGTAGTTGTAACAAAAACAACTACTATAGAGTAGAATAAAAGCAATGATGAGATCAGCTGAAGCACACAACTCAAATAAACACATCGATCAAGCATTTTCTATTTATATATATTTATATATATATATATATATATATATATATATATATATATATATTCGAAGGATTAATTTGTAATGAAGATAAAAAAATTAAAACCATAAAAATACTAACACGAATAAGGATTCAAGACTACGAAATAGAAACTTTAGCTTTAGTAGACTCTGGATGTACAAAAAGTATAATAAATCGAAGTATCTTACCTCTAGAAATAATAAAAGAATTTCCAGAACCACAAAGCGCCATGCAAATGGATGGATCTTCAAATATATATAAACATTATGTTAGTAATGCTTAAGTAAGTTTTTTAAATACATGTGCAAACTTTTATAAACCAACTTATAAATTAGAAAAAATATGGGTTAGAGATTTAAACATTAGAGTAGACTTTGTTTTAGGCTTAGATTTCTTACTACATAATAATGGAAGCTGTCTCCTTACTAGAGACGGGGTGATATTCTCTAAAAACATGACTGAGACCTCTATAACAACAAAAACAGTTCTTACGAGATCTAGGTATCTTAATACTGATAAAATTAATACAAATACATCAAAATGTAATAAAGGAGAAGAATGTAATTGTACTATACATGTTATTGAAGAAATTGAAGAAATTGAATTATTAAGTTTATCAGATATACAACTAGAAAAAAGCTATAACTTAATAGAAATAAATACAGAACTTTACAATTTCAAAAAAGGATTACAACATATATGAGTCATAAAAAATCAAAAAGACCTAGAAGAAGTAATTTCGATATTAGATAAATTAGAAATAATTGGAGAAAGACCCCTAAGATACTGGGAAGCCAATCATATAACCTGCAGACTAGATATTATTAACCCAGAATATACGGTTAAAACTGCTTCAATAGAATCCACAAATGAAGACCTAAAGGAATTCGAAGAACAGATAAAATAATTATTAAATTTAGGAGTAATAAGAAGATCAACCTCAAAACATAGGTCAGCCGCATTCACGGTAAGAAATCATAATGAAATACTAAGAGGAAAAGCTAGAATGGTAATAAACTACAAAAGACTTAATGACAATACTAGAATGGATGGATATAAATTACCAGACAAATCAGAATTAATAAATCGAATACAAGGAAGAAAAATCTTTAGTAAGTTTGATTGTAAGTCTGGATACTGGCAAGTCAAAATGCATGAAGATAGCATAGAATGTACAACCTTTACTTGCCCAGAGGGACACTTCGAATGGTTGGTAATACCCTTCGGTTTAAAAATAGCCCCTCCCATCTTTCAAAGAAAGATGGATAATTTATTTAGAGACTATAAATTTTTTATTTTAGTGTATGTAGACGATATCTTAGTGTTTAGTAATAATATCAACGAATATCTATGACATTTACAGACGGTGTTTAAATTATTTGTAGATAATGGAATTATAATTAGCAAAAAGAAAATGGAATTATGTAAAAATCTTATAAAATTCCTAGGGGTAGAAATTGGAGATGGAAAAATAAAGTTACAACCCCATATAGCAAAAAAGATCCTCGACATGCCTGATAAATTAGACAATACTAAAGATTTACAAAAAATTCTAGGAATATTAAATTATGCACGAAATTTTATAAAAGATTTAGAAAAAATAGCCGGGCCCTTATACTCTAAAATAGGAATTCATGGACAGAAAACTTTCAATATGGAAGACATAAAATTAGTACAAATGCTTAAACAAATGGTTAAAAACATACCCGACTTAGCCCTCCCACTAGAAACTGACTACCCAATAGTAGAAACTGACGGAAGTCTAGAAGGATGGGGAGCAGTATTAAAAACAAAAACCAATAAATATGGAGACAAGAAAAATGAAAAAAATTGTGCATATCACAGTGGAAAGTACAAAGAGAAATGGAATATGAGTAGCATAGATGCAGAGATTCTAGCAGTCATATATGGATTAAATAGTTTTAAATTATATATTATTAATAAAAAAGAAATTTTAGTAAGAACTGATTACGAGACTATTGTAAAATTCCACCAAAAAATAGAAGGAAAAAATAGTAGTAAAAGAAGATGGCTAAATTTTTTAGATGCTACATCTATATATAGCATATCCTTAGAACACATAAAAGGAAAAGATAACTCTTTAGCATATCAACTTAGCCGACATATGAAAACTAATTATTTATTTTCAGAATGG
The DNA here is from genome assembly GCA_029582685.1 of Solanum piurae. Classification (NCBI taxonomy): domain Eukaryota; kingdom Viridiplantae; phylum Streptophyta; class Magnoliopsida; order Solanales; family Solanaceae; genus Solanum; species Solanum piurae. The sequence goes on from JAJOOO010006270.1 coordinate 23,447, forward strand.
GTACAGGACAGGATAAGGCCAAGGCTTCTAATTCAAACAACACTGCAAGTCAGAAAGACAAAGACTTAGCAGACTTTATTGAGAAACACTTTATTTCAACCACATACAAGATTAGAGGAAGCAAGACTGACTACTCCAAGCATAGAAAGATTATACTTTGGAAAACAAAATCTAGTCTTCTATCCCCCATCTAATTTAAGTTTCAGGGTAAAGCCAGAAACAAAAATAGATAAACCTCAAAGATGCCTAATAGACAACCTCTAGATAGCATACAACAAAATTCCTAGAGACAATAGTTATTTTATTTTAGTGATTAATTCATTAAGCCACTACTTTACAGACAAAAATGAAGATAAAAAATTCAGATTTTATGTAGTACTTGAAGGAAGATTGGTAGGCATTTTCCAGACTTGGATCGAGGTAATAGACTCAATTAAAGACTTTCCTACCCCCCCCCCCCCTTTCAAAGGATTCAACGATCTAAATGAAGCACTAGATTATGCTAGAGGAACTCTTGGGCAAAATTATCATAAGCCCAGCTTTAAGACAGGCTACAAGACCTTTCCTGCAATACAATATTCAGAAAGATACGGACAAAATAAGTTTCTGTGATCATTGTGCTTCAATGACTGAAGGATTCAAAAGACTAAACCAGACCGTTGAAAAACTAGAGACAGAGAAAGGAAAAATGACACAACATATCCATTTATTACAAGAAAAAATAAGATTTTTAGTTGGAAACAGTAATCAAACCATGCTATCACAAAATCAAGACTACCCACAAAAACCAACGAGTTCTCCAACTCATTTCAAAATGGATAAGACGGGTGTACATTTCCCAACGAATGTAGAAAAAACTATTCCATCAGCTATAGGTACAACTAGTCCCGTTCAAACGATAGCGGGTAAAGACTCATCAAATCCGTTGATGGCTGACACTTTGCCAAAAAGTGTAAGGATTTTATGAGCAAGTTTTAATACGGTGTTAGAAACTAGCAATAAGAGAAAAGGATTTCTACAAAAATGAAAAAAAAAAAATTAGAAAAAATATTAAAAATCTCACTTTACAAGTTACTTAGAGAAAAGACCGAGGAGGTAATACAAGAGAAAATTATACAAGAAGACCTACACCCAGTACCAGAACCAGCAAATTCTGATTCTGAAGAAACTAGGAGTACAAGTGATGAGAACGATCTATCAATAGAACAATCTACTCAGCATTACGACCCCAATGAAGACGATGATTCAGGGATGAGTTTCGATTCCAAAGCACTACACAACCTGGATACCTAAAGGATTACGTAAGCAATGATGTCAACGAAGGAAGACAAAAGATAATATGTAACCAATGACATCACAGGACACTATTATAAAGAAGACCCAAGACTCCACTACATAAAGAAGACTCCACTCCTCTGAAACAGACAAGAAAAAAGGACATTTATTTTGGAAAACTTTTTCAAGACCATGTGACGATGGGGTCCAAAGAGCACCCGACATGAAAAGAAAGATTATTTTCAACATTTGAAATCCGAACTTCAAATCCGAATCTATTTCTATAAATAGAGAAACTTTGCAAGAAAGAAGGAGAGAGCGAAGAGTAAGTAGAGCATACAACAAAGAAGAAATTTAGCCTAAGAATTACATATTTTCCTTCCGTTCCCGTATCAAAAATAAAAAGAGTGTAAGTGTTTATTGTGTTTGTGTACAAAGAGTATGAGTGTTTATTTTCTGCAAGTAGCTACAAGGTCACCCGGGGACTCCCGAAAGAGAAACCTCATTCCGACCAATATCATGTAAGTAGTTATCAGTTTTTCTAGATCTTAGTAAATTCTCCCACTAAGTATGTGCTTGTTATTATGTATTGTTATTATAACTGTATAATATGATGTATATTACCACTATATTGTTCGTTACTATTTAAATTATTCTTAGTAAATGGTTAGTTCTTTGTCTTCTTAGTAACCCCGATGGATTAACATGTAAAGTCCTAGGAACGTCGAAAGTCCGCCATGGTCATGGAACTGAATGGACTGTGTATCCCAGGGTGTGGTTAAAGAAGCAGGTGCTAAGAACATGGGTTAAATAAAAGAGATGAACATAATAAAAAAAAGAAAAAAATGAGAGTAATTTTGGGAGAAATTACATAGATTTAGTAACAAAAAACTACTAAACTAGATAACGGAGCAGGAAGAGGGAGGACTGAGTAGGATTTTACAACATAATTTACAAACACAGCTAATCTCATCATCTCTCATCATCTTATTTATTTAAACGTATTTAATTTGATATCAGAGCCTACGTTACTATCATGTGATAACTTATTTCGGCAAGTAGTAAGTAATATATATGTCATCCAAAATATATAAGAAACGATTTAGGCCATATGAAAAGCAGATAATAATTGACCACGAATATCATTGGTATCTGTTAAAAATAAGACAAAACTATTTAGAACCAGCAGATTCTGATCCTGAAGAAACTGGGAGTACAAGTGATGAGAACGATCTATCAATAGATCAATTTACTCAGCATTACGACCAAAATGAAGACGATGATTCAGGGATGAGTTTCAATTCCGAAGCACTACACAACCTGGATACCTAAAGGAATACGTAGGCAATGATGTCAACAAAATAAGAAAAAAGATAATATGTAAACAATGACATCAAATGACACTATTATAAAGAAGACTCAAGACTCCACTACATAAAGAAGACTCCACTCCATCGAAACAGACAAGAAAAAAGGACAATTATTTTGGGAAACTTTTTCAAGACCATGTGACGATGGGGCCCAAAGAGCACCCGACATGAAAAGAAATATTATTTTCAACATTTGAAATCCGAACTTCAAATCCAGATCTATTCCTATAAATAGAGACACTTTGCAAGAAAGAAGGAGAGAGCGAAGAGTAAGCAGAGCATACAACAAAGAAGAAATTTAGCCTAAGAATTACATATTTCCCTTCCCTTCCCGTATCAAAAATAAAAAGAGTGTAAGTGTTTATTGTGTTTGTGTACAAAGAGTGTGAGTGTTTATTGTCTGCAAGTAGCTGCAAGGTCACCCGGGGACTCCCGAAAGGAAAACATCACTCCGACCATCATAATGTAAGTAGATCTTAGTAAATTCTCCCAATAAGTATGTGCTTATTATTATGTACTGTTATTATAACTGTATAATATGATGTATATTACCACTATGTTGTTCGTTACTGTTTAAATTATTCTTAGTAAATGTTTAGTTCTTTGTCTTCTTAGTAACCCCGATGGATTAAGTCCTAGGGACGTTGAAAGTCCACCATGATCATGGAACCGAAATGATTGTGTATCCTAGGGTGTGGTTAAAGAAGCAAGTGCTAAGAACATGGGTTAAAGAAAAGAGATGAACAGAATAAAAAAAAAGAGTAATTTTGGAAGAAATTACATAGATTTAGTAACAAAAAACTACTAAACTAGGTAACGGAGCAGGAAGAGGGAGGATTGAGTAGGATTTTACAACATAATTTACAAACATAGCTAATCTCATCATCTTATTTATTTAAACGTATTTAATTTGGTATCAGAGCCTACGTTACTATTCTGTGATAACTTATTTCGGCAAGTAGTAATTAATATATATGCCATCCAGAATAGATAAGAAAAGACTTAGGCCGTACGAAAAGCAGATAATAACTGAACAGGAATATCATTGGTATCTGTTAAAAATAAGACAAAACTATAAAGAACCAGCAAATTCTAATCCTGAAGAAACTAGGAGTACAGGTGATGAGAACGTTCAATCAATAGACCAATTTACTCAATATTACGACCCAAATGAAGATGATGATTCGGGGATGAGTTTCGATTTCGAAGCACTACACAACCTGAATACCTAAAGGAATACGTAAGCAATGATGTCAACAAAAGAAGACAAAATATAATATGTAAGCAATGACATCACATGAAACTATTATAAAGAAAACTCAAGACTCCACTACATAAAGAAGACTCCTCTCCTCCGAAACGGACAAGAAAAAAGGACAATTATTTTGGAAAAGTTTTTCAAGACCATGTGACAATGGGGCCCAAAGAGCACCCAACATGAAAGAAAGATTATTTTCCACATTTGAAATCCAAACTTCAAATCCGGATCAATTCCTATAAATAGAGACACTTTGCAAGAAAGAAGGAGAGAGCGAAGAGTAAGCCGAGCATACAACAAAGAAGAAATTTAGCCTAAGAATTACATATTTCCCTTCCGTTCCCGTATCAAAAATAAAAAGAGTGTAAGTGTTTATTGTGTTTGTGTACAAAGAGTGTGAGTGTTTATTTTCTGCAAGTAGCTGCAAGGTCACCCGGGGACTCCCGAAAGAGAAACCTCATTCCGACCATTATCATTTAAGTAGTTATAAGTTTTTCTAGATTTTAGTAAATTCTCCCAATAAGTATGTGCTTGTTATTATGTACTGTTATTATAACTGTATAATATGATGTATATTACCACTATGTTGTTTGTTACTATTTAAATTATTCTTAGTAAATGGTTAGTTCTTTGTCTTCTTAGTAACCCCGATGGATTAACATGTAAAGTCCTAGGAACGACGAAAGTCCGCCATGGTCATGGAACCGAATGGACTGTGTATCCCAGGGTGTGGTTAAAGAAGCAGGTGCTAAGAACATTAGTTAAAGAAAAGAGATGAACAGAATAAAAAAAAGATAAAAAAAGAGTAATTTTGGGAGAAATTACATAAATTTAGTAACAAAAAACTACTAAACTAGATAACGGAGCAGGAAGAGGGAGTACTGAGTAGGATTTTACAACAAAATTTACAAACAAATCTAATCGCATCATCTTATTTATTTAAACGTATTTAATTTGGTATCAGAGCCTACGTTACTATCCTTTGATAACTTATTTCGGCAAGTAGTAAGTAATATATATGCCATCCAGAATATATAAGAAAATACTTAGGTCGTACGAAAAGCAGATAATAATTTAACAGGAATATCATTGGTATCTGTTAAAAATAAGACAACACTATTCAAAAACAGCAGATTCTGATCCTGAAGAAACTTGGAGTACAAGTGATGAGAACGATCTATCAATAGACCAATTTACTCAGCATTCCGACTTAAATGAACATGATGATTCACGGATGAGTTTCAATTCCGAAGCACTACACAACCTGGATACCTAAAGGAATACGTAAGCAATAATGTCAACAAAAGAAGACAAAAGATAATATGTAAGCAATGACATCACAAAAGACTATTATAAAGAATACTCAAGACTCCATTACATAAAGAAGACTCCACTCCTCCGAAACGGACAAGAAAAAATGACAATTATTTTGGAAATGTTTTTCAAGACCATGTAATGATGGGGCCCAAAAAGCACCCTACATGAAAAGAAATATTATTTTCAACATTTGAAATATGAACTTCAAATCCGGATCTATTCCTATAAATAGAGACACTTTGCAAGAAAGAAGGAGAGAGCGAAGAGTAAGCAGAGCATACAACAAAAAAGAAATTTAGCCTAAGAATTACATATTTCCCTTCCCTTCCCGTATCAAAAATAAAAAGGGTGTAAGTGTTAATTGTGTTTGTGTACAAAGAATGTGAGTGTTTATTTTCTGCAAGTAGCTGCAACGTCACCCGGGGACTCCCGAAAGAAAAACCTCATTCCGACCATTATAATGTAAGTAGATCTTAGTAAATTCTCCCAATAAGTATGTGCTTGTTATTATTTACTGTTATTATAACTGTATAATATGATATATATTACCACTATGTTGTTCGTTACTGTTTAAATTATTCTTAGTAAATGGTTAGTTCTTTGTCTTCTTAGTAAGCCCGATGGATTAACCTGTAAAGTCGTAGAGATGTTGAAAGTCCACCATGGTCATGGAACCGAAAGGACTGTGTATCCTAGGGTGTGGTAAAAGAAGCAGATGTTAAGAACATGGGTTAAAGAAAAGAGATGAACAAAATATATATATAAAAAAAAATGAGGAATTTTGGGAAAAATTACATAGATTTAGTAACAAAAAACTATTAAACTAGATAACGTAGCAGGAAGAGAGAGTACTGAGTAGGATTTTACAACAGAATTTACAAGCACAACTAATCTCATCATCTCTCATCATCTTATTTATTTAAACGTATTTAATTTGGTATCAGAGCCTACGTTACTATCCTTTGATAACTTATTTCGGCAAGTAGTAAGTAATATATATGTCATCCAAAATATATAAGAAAAGACTTAGGTCGTACGAAAAGCAGATAATAAATGAACAAGAATATCATTGGTATCTGTTAAAAATAAGACAAAACAATTCAGAACCAGCAGATTCTGATCCTGAAGAAACTAGGAGTACAGGTGATGAGAACGATCTATCAATAGACTAATTTACTCAGCATTCCGACCCAAATGAAGAAAATGATTCAGGGGTGAGTTTCGATTCCGAAGCACTACACAACCTGGATACCTAAAGGAATACGTAGGCAATGATGTCAACCAAAAGAAGACAAAAGATAATATGTAAGCAATGACATCACATGACACTATTATAAAGAAGACTCAAGACTCCACTACATAAAGAAGACTCCATTCCTCCGAAACGGACAAGAAAAAAGGACAATTATTTCGGAAAAGTTTTTCAAAACCATGTGATGATGGGCCCAAAGAACACCCGACATGAAAAGAAAGATTATTTTCAACATTTGAAATCCGAAATTCAAATCCGGATCTATTCCGATAAATAGAGACACTTTGCAAGAAAGAAGGAGAGAGCGAAGAATAAGCAGAGCATACAACAAATAAGAAATTTAGCCTAAAAATTACATATTTCCCTTCCCTTCCCGTATCAAAAAGAAAAAGAGTGCAAGTGTTTATTGTGTTTGTGTACAAAGAGTGTGAGTGTTTATTTTCTGCAAGTAGCTGTAAGGTCACCCGGGGACTCCCGAAAGTGAAACCTCATTCCGACCATTATCATGTAAGTAGTTATCAATTTTTCTAGATCTTAGTAAATTCTCCCAATAAGTATGTGCTTGTTATTATGTACTGTTATTATAACTGTATAATATGACGTATATTACCACTATGTTGTTCGTTACTATTTAAATTATTCTTAGTAAATGGTTAATTCTTTGTCTTCTTAGTAACCCCGATGAATTAACATGTAAAGTCCTGGGAACGTTGAAAGTCCGCCATGGTCATGTAACCGAATGGACTGTGTATCCCAGGGTATGGTTAAAGAAGCAGGTGCTAAGAACATGGGTTAAAGAAAAGAGATGAACAAAATTAAAAAAAAGAAAAAAAGAGAATAATTTTGGAAGAAATTACATAGATTTAGTAACAAAAAACTATTTAACTAGATAACGGAGCAGGAAGAGGGAGTACTGAGTAGAATTTTACAACATAATTTACAAACACAGCTAATGTCATCATCTTATTTATTTCAACGTATTTAATTTGGTATCAGAGCCTACGTTACTATCCTGTGATAACTTATTTCAGCAAATAGTAAGTAATATATATGCCATCCAGAATATATAAGAAAATACTTAGGTCGGCCGAAAAGCAGATAATAATTGAACAGGAATATCATTGATATCTGTTAAAAATAAGACAAAACTATTCAGAACCAACAGATTCTGATTCTGAAGAAACTAGGAGTACAGGTGATGAGAACGATCTATCAATAGACCAATTTACTCAGCATTACGACCCAAATAAAGACGATGATTCAGGGATGAGTTTCTATTTCGAAGCACAACACAACTTGGATACGTAAAGGAATACGTAAGCAATGATGTCAACAAAAAAAGACAGAAGATAATATGTAAGAAATGACATCACAGGACACTATTATAAAGAAGTCTCAAGACTTCACTACATAAAGAAGACTCCATTCTTCCGAAACGGACAAGAAAAAAGGACAATTATTTTGGAAAAGTTACTCAAGACCATGTGACAATGGGGCCCAAAGAGAACCCGACATGAAAAGAAAGATTATTTTCAACATTTGAAATTCGAAATTCAAATCCGGATCTATTCCTATAAATAGAGACACTTTGCAAGAAAGAAGGAGAGAGCGAAGAGTAAGCAGAGCATACAACAAAAAAGAAATTTAGCCTAAGAATTACATATTTCCTTTTCCTTCCCGTATCAAAAATAAAAAGAGTGTAAATGTTTATTGTGTTTGTGTACAAAGAGTGTGAGTGTTTATTTTCTGCAAGTAACTGCAAGGTCACTCGGGGACTCCCGAAAGGGAAACCTCATTTCGACCATTATCATGTAAGTAGTTATCAGTTTCTCTAGATCTTAGTAAATTTTCCCAATAAGTATGTGCTTGTTATTATGTACTGTTATTTTAACTGTATAATATGACGTATATTACCACTATGTTGTTCGTTACTATTTAAATTATTCTTAGTAAATGGTTAGTTCTTTGTCTTCTTAGTAACCCCGATGGATTAACCTGTAAAGTCGTAGGGACGTTAAAAGTCCGTCATGATCATGGAACCGAAAGGACTATCTATCCTAGGGTGTGGTTAAACAAGCAAGTGCTAAGAATATGGGTTAAAGAAAAGAGATGAACAAAATAAAAAAAAAAGAAAAAAGAGAGTAATTTCGGCAGAAATTACATAGATTTAGTAACAAAAAATAACTATACTAGATAACGGAGCAGGAAGAGGGAGTACTGAGTAGGATTTTACAACATCATTTACAAACACAAGTAATCTCATCATCTTATTTATTTAAACGTATTTAATTTGGTATCAGAGCCTACGTTACTATCCTGTGATAACTTATTTCGACAAGTAGTAAGTAATATATATGACATCCAGAATATATAAGAAAAGACTTAGGTCATACGAAAAGCAGATAATAATTGAACAGGAATATCATTGGTATCTGTTAAAAATAAGATAAAACAATTCAGAACCAGCAAATTCTGATTCTGAAGAAACTAGGAGTACTGATGATGAGAACGATCTATCAATAGACCAATTTACTCAGCATTACGACCCAAATGAAAACGATGATTCAGAGATGAGTTTCTATTCCGAAGCACTACACAACCTGGATACCTAAAGGAATATGTAAGAAATGATGTCAACAAAAGAAGACAAAAGATAATATGTAAGCAATGACATCACAGGACACTATTATAAAGAAGACTAAAGACTTCACTACATTAAGAAGACTCCATTCCTTCGAAACGGACAAGAAAAAAGGACAATTATTTTGGAAAAATATTTCAAGACAATGTGACGATGGGCCCAAAGAACACCCGACATGAAAAGAAAGATTATTTTCAACATTTGAAATCCGAAATTCAAACCCGATCTATTCCTATAAATAGAGACACTTTGCAAGAAAGATGGAGAGAGCGAAGAGTAAGCAGAGCATACAGCAAAGAAGAAATTTAGCCTAAGAATGACATATTTCCCTTGCCTTCCCGTATCAAAAATAAAAAGAGTGTAAGTGTTTATTGTGTTTGTGTACAAAGAGTGTGAGTGCTTATTTTCTGCAAGTAGCTGCAAGGTCACCCGGAGACTCCCGAAAGGGAAACCTCATTTCGACCATTATCATGTAAGTAGTTATCAGTTTTTCTAGATCTTAGTAAATTCTCCCAATAAGTATGTGCTTGTTATTATGTACTGTTATTATAACTGTATAATATGATGTATATTACCACCATGTTGTTCGTTACTGTTTAAATTTTTTCTTAGTAATGGTTAGTTCTTTATCTTCTTAGTAATCCCGATGGATTAACGTGTAAAGTCCTAGGGACGTTGAAAGTACGCCATGGTCATGGAACCGAAAGGACTGTGTATCCCAGGGTGTGGTTAAATAAGCAGGTGCTAAGAACATGAGTTAAATAAAACAGATGAACAGAATAAAAAAAATAGTAATTTTGGGAGAAATTACATAGATTTAGTAACAAAAAACTACTAAACTAGATAACGGAGCAGGAAGAGGGAGGACTGAGTAGGAATTTACAACATAATTTACAAACACAAGTAATCTCATCATCTCTCGTCATCTTATTTATTTAAATGTATTTAATTTGGATTCAGAGCCTACGTTACTTTTTGACACCCAATTTTGGACCTCCACAATATATATTAATCATCGAGTTTCTTAAATTCCAAATGATTTGAAATAATTGACTTTGTAATTTTATCATTTTTATGTAAAATGTATGTTTTATATAATTTTGTATATAATTAGTATATTTTATAAACATTTCGAAAATCATCTCGAAAAGATTTTATATTTTTTAATAATTTATTAGTAAGGGTCATAATTTTGCATTAATGAATTTTATGAAATTCAAAATACTTTCAAGTTATTTTTAAATTAATTTTATTATTTTTGATAATTTTAATAATTTGAAATAATAAATATGTATCTTTTTACAATCACGTTATTTTATAACCATTTGAAAATCATCACAAAGATTTTACATTTTAATTAAATATTTTATTACTTTAAGTTATAGTTTCGAGTTAATTAGTTTGTAATTAAATTAATTATTTTATAATAGAAATAATTATTATATTTCGTTAAAATTTAAAAACTCGTTAATTAATTAATATTATTTCATCTCAATTAAACTCAATACATTTATCTCCTAAAAAGATCTAACCCCTTTTCTTAGTTAGGCCAAAATCAGCAGCTCACTTTCTCAATTTCCAAACCCAAATCTGAGCCTAATTCTTTTTTTTATACCAAGTCCAAAACCCTTCAATACAATACTACAGCAAGCCCAAATACCCGACCCAGCCCCCTACTCTTCTTCTTGACGTGGAATAACAACGACAATCGATCCGATACGTTTTCTCTTTCTTTTTCTTCCAGCGAAGGACACCCAAAAACTCATCCAAACCCAGGCGCAAGCGAAACCCGAAAATCCAACGACCAGAAAATCAAACCCATATGCGAACAGCCCAGAAACATCGCATCAACGTCTGGCAAATCTGGAAAAAGCTGTCATCCTCCTCGCCTGCAGCGTCCAATCACCCTCACGTCCCTTTCCCCCCCTGATGTTGTCGTGGCTCAGCCCACCGCCACTGATCAAAATGAATTAATTATGCAGTTGATGCAACAGATCACCGAGATGAGGGTCGAAATGCAGAGAATGCAAGATCTGCCTAATCCGGTTTTTGCTTTTAATACTCCAGGAGATGGAAGACCTCCATTCCACTTTCCTCCTTCGAACGTGGAACAGGCTCAGAACCCTCCTTTCAATCTCGTTCAGAATCCTTCAACCATCGACCCAACCGCCCCAAATCCCCATCAGACCTCTGCCTCTTACCAAACGCCATCTTCTCCTCAAGGTACCAACCCTTAAACCTTTCCTCCTCATCAAAATTCCAACCCGCAAGCTTGTCCTCCCCCTCAAAATCAAAATGTTAATAATCCGCAAACCTTCCCCCATCACCAAAATCAGCATACCAACCTCCAGACTTTCCTCCAAAATTATGAAGCCACTCAAAATACCTAGAGTCGCTCCATTGCCTCAAAAGACTACTTTCCAAATTCCAATTCCAAATGAACCTTATGCCAATTTTTCCGAGCTTGATTACTATGAGGAACAAGAGAGAGAATGGAGGTCAAAAGAAGAGAAAGCCAAGTTGAATATGAAAAAAGAGATCAGGAAAGCCATGAAGGATTTGCATTGTATTCCTGAAGTCGATGGCTTAAATTATGAGGATTTGTGCATCCATCCAAATATGGACTTCCCAAAAGGGTTTAAAGTGCCAAAATTTGACACTTTTGAAGGAACAGGGAATCCATTTGCGCACCTGAGAGCCTACTGTGACCAACTTGTAGGAGTTGGCAGGAATAAAACCTTGTTGATGCGTCTTTTTTGCCGAAGTTTAAGTGGAAAGCGTTGGAATGGTTTACCTTCCATGAGACAAAGCAGTGGTCTAGCTAGAATGCATTAACTAAAGATTCCGTCGAACGGTTCGCCTACATTCCTGATCGCTATTCTTTAGAGAGAATTAAGAAGAAATCCACTGAAAGCTATCGTGAATATGCATATGGGTGGAGGAAAGAGGCCACCCGGGTTCGACCTCCCATGTCTTAGAAGGAGATCGTTGAAGTGTTCATACATATTCAAGAGCCGGAGTATTATGACAGGATAATGTTGCTCATTGGAGCAAAATTTACGGAGATAGTCAAGGTAGGTGAGGCTATCGCAGATGGGATTAAAACCGAAAAGATTTCCCATGTTGCCGCCCCAACCGAATCTTCAGGATTGTTGAAAAAGAAGAGAGATGATGTGTTTCCTATTTTCTGCGCATATGATGGAAAAGGACACTTTAGAAAATCCTCACCTTACAAAGGTTATCCTCGAGCCCCACAAAATTCATATTCAGCTTGTCATACCCAATCAGATTATCAAACTCCACCACCAAGCTACCAAATCCCACCTTCTAATTATCAAACCCCACCACCAAGTTACCAAATCCCACCTCTTAATTACCAAACTCCACCACCGATTTGCCAAATTTCACCTCCTGTTTACCAAACTCCACCGCCACATTATCAAAATACCCATCCATATTATCAGGCTCCGTCATTTAATTGTTTGAATATCCAATCAAGTTGCCAAACTCCACCCCCACACTACCAAAATACCTCTCCTAGCTACAGAGCACCACAATACCCAAATTTCCAAATGCCAGCACCAACTCACCAAAATCCTCCAAACTACCGTCAAGCACATTCAATCAAGGAAATAATTACGATCCTCCTCGCCTAAATCTTGAGAAGAAATCTTCTACAGTCTTTACTCCTTTGATTGAGAGTCGAACACAACTTTTTGAGGGATTGAAATCAGTTGGCCTGATACAGTCAATAGACCCAAAAAACATCAATGTCAACTCTAAGTTTTATAGACCTGATCTTCACTGTGCTTACCATTCAGGAAGTGCTGGTCATGCTACTGAGTATTGTATCGACTTGAAGCATAAAATTCAAGACTTGATAGATCAAAAAGTCGTCACTCTTCAGACAACCACTCATAATGTCAACAGTAACCCTATGCCAAATCATGGAGAGGCGACTATTAATATGATTGAAGTCGAAGAAGATTTGAATGTGGGGAGAGTTATAATCTCAGCCGACCTTGAAAAACTTGAGAAAGTTGTAGCCGCTCCAACCACAAGAGAGAAATCTAAATTTGGGATCATGACACCTCATCAAGCTTTTGCTTTAGTGTCAAAGGAGGGTCATAACAAGCAGAAGATTGATCAAGCTTTTCCAAAATCATTGCCTCACTCATATCAGTCTTTTCAAATGCAAAATGGTCTAGGGGAAGGAATCAAAAATTTGTTCAAAGAAGGTGATATTGTGCTTGAAAAGATGATTGAGACGCCAGTCATACTAGACAACGAGCCAAAGAAGCAAACGCCTAACTGGACATCCACTCCGCTCTTAATTCCTCGCTCGTCTTGGTAGAAATAGACAATTTTATATGTTATTTCTAAAATTGGTGGTGTTCCGAATGAGGCTCGAGACCCATCCTTTACTCTGTTTTGCCTCAATATGTTTTAATCTCCCTCCTAATATTTTGAAAAAGGAAAAATGATTTATCGTCATGGTAAAGTTCTTATTTTCTTATTTCAAGTGAAAAACTCCTTTATTGCGAAAATTTGCTTTACTTGATTTATAATTGCTAGCTAACAGTATCTCTCTATGGTTTTAGTGAAAATGTTTTCAAATCTGTCAATATCATGTCATGTCACAAGCTGAATGAACAAAATGGGGTAGATACGGACGAATTAGAGGACAACAATAAGAAGATCATGGTACCCAAACACCTGGTTGAGGAATTCAGACAGTTCGAGAGTTACGATGAGCCGAATTCAGAAGAGATCGGAATAGTGAATCTGGAAAATGATTAATGCATTAAAGAAATCAAAATTGGTGCATATCTGACAAAAGCACAGGAGAGAGAACTCATCAGTTTTCTCAAAGAACACATCGATACATTTGTTTGATAACGACATTACATGGTTGAGCATGAGCATTGGATCTCACCAGTCAACAATCTACTTAATTGTTGTCAAAAGATACTATGTTGGAAGACCCAATTTCTATCTTTTCCTTGTAACCGCCTTTATTTTCTTGTAATCGCTTCGTTTAGAATTTTATCCCTCTTGTAATGAACTACGTTTGACCTGAATTCTCAAGAATGAGATACGTAGGCGGCCTATGTCGGCCTCGGTCAATTTATTTGTAATTTTCTTATTTTGATAATCCTCGAGAGGGGGAACTACGTTCGGCCTGATTCCTGCCTCAATGGGATACGTAGGCGCTACAACGGCTCGGTCATATCTCCCGTAAGATTTCTATTTCTCTTTACAATAGAAGCTGGGACATAATTTTTTAGAGGGACTCAAAAATTCTCAAGAAGAAGACCTCTCCAACAAAGTCAAGACTAAAGTTATTTTGAGATTCGTAACTGGGATAGAATTTTTGAGAAAATCTCAAAAATTCCATCATTTGATCATCAACAGTTTAAGATATGCCAAGACAATTAACTGGGACAAATTTTTTGAGGATGACCCCAAAAAGTTTCATTAGAGTTCATCGACAGTTAAGAACAACTTTGAATACTTCCCAGCAAATAATGAGATAGACCTTGAGGAGTCAACCTCAAAGACGTTCATTAAGCTTGACGTGACATGACACTTGGCGATGACTTTTCCAAATACTACTTTTTGAAAATCTAGTTTCCTTAAAAATTCTCTTTTGTGTTTCAAATGTTTTCCATAAAAATATTTTGTCCTATCTATCAAGAAGCGGTAGATCGGAGAAATCAACCAGAGACAATAAAACAAGGAGCAGACAATCAAAGAGATCGACACAGATCAATTCGTTTTAAACTAATAATTTTTCTGTGGACGCAGGTCTATAAGTTTACCTCAAAATAATCATATTCCTCCATTCAATGAACATGGAGAAGCCAAAAGGACGAGGAGCTCCCCAAAATTAATAATTTTTCTATGGATGCAGGAAAAGCTCTATGCTTCTTATACCAAAGAATTGAGAATATGAGTAGCATTATTTCATTTAAATTCTCGACAAGGCGAGGTCCATATATGTTCAGCGATGGAACAAATGAAAACCTCGAAGAGAGGAATTTTATTGTTTTCCAGCAACTAAAGATACCTGGAGGATGTTTATCTGCATCATATTATCAGACATGACAATATTCTTACCCGGAGAGTCATTTGTAGTGTATTGTCAAAAATGATAATATTACTACTCTGAGGGTCATTTATATTGTATCGTCAAATGAGATGATACCATTAATCCGAGGATCATTTTATTGTATTGTCAATCGAGATGAAACTGCCACCCAAAAATACCCAGAAGATCACCTATGTTGCTCAGTGAAACATTATCTTTGTTCGGTACCTGGGAAGCATCAAGAGAAAAGATTCATGCATCGCGGGAAGAGATTCATGCATTGCAAGAGAAGATTCATGCATCGCGGGAAACAGATTCATGCATCGTGAGAAGAGATTTATGCATCCCGGGAAAGGATTCATATATTCTAAGAGAAAAGAGTCATGCATTGCAAGAGAAAGAAATCATGCATCGCAAGAAAGAGAAGTCATGCATTGCGGAAAAGCCATGCATAGCAAGAGAAAGAAGTCATGCATCGCGGAAGAGAAAAAAGTCATGCATCGCGGAAAAGCCATGCATAGCAAGAAAAAGAAGTCATGCATCGCGGAAAATATATTTATGCATCACAAGAGAAAGAAGCCATGCATAGCAAGAAAAAGAAGTCATGCATCGCGGAAAAGCCATGCGTAGCAAGAAAAATAAGTCATGCATCGCGGAAAAGCCATGCATAGCAAGAGAAAGAAGTCACGCATCGCGGAGAAGTCATGCATCACGGAAAAGATATTTATACATCACGAGAGAAAGAAGTCATGCATTGTAAGAGAAAGAAGTCATACATTGCAAGAGAAAGAGATTTATGCATAGCAAGAGAAGGAATTCATGCATTGCAAGAAAGGAATTCATGCATTGCAAGAGAAGATTCATGCATCGCGAGAAGGAAGTCATGCGTCGCGAGAAAAGATTCATGCATCGCAGAGAAAAACCATGCATCGAGGAAAAAGATTCATGCATGGCAAGAGAAAAGTTAGGCATAGCAAAAGAGGTCATGCATCGCGAGAAGAAAGTCATGCATAGCAAGAGAAAAATTCATGCATTGCAAGAAAAGATTCATGCATGCATCGCGGAAAAAAAACCATGCATCGAGGAAAATATTTATGCATTGCAAGAGAAAGATTCATGCATCGCGAGAAAAAATTTCATGCATTACAGGGAAAGGTCATCTTCAACTATGGTTTTCGAGGAAACATTACCTGTATTTTGCAAAGAAGCATTATCTTCATGCATCGCAAGAAGATCAACATCTACTGCATCATTTTTCTTTGCAAAAACGACATCAAAAGAACTATCAACATATTACACCAACTTATTTTTATTGCTTTGACATCAAAGGAAGAATACATTGAAGATTATATTGCAAATATGAGACACAAGCTTTATTTGCTTTACGTCAAACTCGGTGGGTTTGATGTCAAACGGTCAAGGAGATAAATTAAGTGTCAACACGGTAAAAGACACTATCTCTCCATTTGAATTGCATTTTTATGCTAATGAGTTTTATCTGAGTCTTTGTCGAGAGCATCCAAGAGGGTGAATTCTCAAAACAAGCCACAGGTGCGGACGACATCAAAAGGGATGCAGCACAACGTGGAACCTTTTCGTAGCAGCGAACTGGGACATAGTCCAAAGAGGAGTGCCAAACTCTTAGGACGCGAGCAGAAGAGCGACTTCCACCACAATCAAACCACACCCCTATCAGAAGGCATGTGGGTTTTTCTTTGGGTTTGTCGATTTCAGTTTCGCATCTAGAAATTTTTATCTCTATCGGAAGCAGGTTTCCAATCTGAGTGACAATGCACTAAGACATTTGAAAATATGTCCGTGTAAGTTCTGCATTCACGACTAAGAGGTTGCAAGCCTCATTTTCATACTCGACTTACTTTGTCGCTTTTTCAGAACAAAAGGTGATCTAGCATAATAGATTCCCTTTTCAACCGATCGAGTCGAACTACAAGCAGCCTGATTCCCCGAGTCGACGGATATGTAGGCAGAATCGGCGTTGAAACTCGGCTGTTAAATCTTATTCTCGAGCATTCCGGTCTCTTCATAATTTGATATCGGGATGACTTATGAATTCTTTCAGAATCGTGTGTTAAATCAAGCATATTGAACTACAAGTGGCCTGAATTCTCATATAGTCTGAGTTATGTAGGAAACCCATTTTTTGGGGTTCGGCCATAATTCCTGAAGTCCGTACCAAAAACCTTTCCGAAAGGATGAAGATGTGGTCGGTCAAAATTGGATTCGTCAATTTCATTTGCCTCGAATTTCTTTCATCGATCCAAGTCAAATGAGGGACAGTTGTTGACACCAAATTTTGGACCTCCACAATATATATTAATCATCGAGTTTCTTAAATTCCAAATGATTTGAAATAATTGACTTTGTAAAGTTCAAAATATTTTTCAAGTTACTTTTAATTAATTTTATCATTTTTATGTAATATGTATGTTTTATATAATTTTGTATATAATTAGTATATTTTATAAACATTTCAAAAATCATCTCGAAAAGATTTTATTTTTTTAATAATTTATTAGTAGGGGTCATAATTTTGAATTAATGAATTTTATGAAATTCAAAATACTTTCAAGTTATTTTTAGAGTAATTTTATCATTTTTGATAATGTATATTTTTACAATCACGTTATTTTATAAACATTTGAAAATCATCACAAAGATTTTACATTTTAATTAAATATTTTATTACTTTAAGTTATAGTTTCGAGTTAATTAGTTTGTAATTAAATTAATTATTTTATAATAGAAATAATTATTATATTTCGTTAAAATTAAAAAGCTCGTTAATTAATTAATATTAATTCATCTCAATTAAACTCAATACGTTTATCTCCTAAAAAGATCTAGCCCCTTTTCTTAGTTGAGCCAAAATCAGCAACTCACTTTCTCAATTTCCAAACCCAAATCTGAGCCCAATTCTTTTTTTTATACCAAGTCCAAAACCCTTCAATACAATACTACAGCAAGCCCAAATACCCGACCCAGCCCCCTACTCTTCTTCTTGACGTGGAAAAACAGCGACAACCGATCCGATACGTTTTCTCTTTCTTTTTCTTCCAGCGAAGGACGCCCAGAAACTCGTCTAAACCCAGGCGCAAGCGAAACCCGGAAATCCAACGACCAGAAAATCAAACCCATATGTGAACAACCCAGAATCGTCGCATCAACGTCCGGCAAATCTGGAAAAAGCCGTCATCTTCCTCGCCTACAGCGTCCAACCACCCTCACGTCCCTTTTCCCCCTTTTTCTGGGATTTCTAATCTTCATCACTGTTGTCTCGAAAAGGAACGGGTGCATTCAAAATTCAAACAATTTTCACCCTCCTAAATCTACCATTTCACCCCTCTATAAATAGCCTCCTTAGTTTTCAGTCAAAGGGGGCGAACATATGAAGAGGCTTTGAAGTTTGAGTTTGTTTGTCAATAGTCATTTTACACTTAAGATATGATATTTAGTTCTCTGGTTTTAAGTTTGGAAAAGGTCACCGCTTAGATTTTCTTGGTTTACTGTTCGTATTCAAATTTTGTGGTGGAAGAATCGCTGTCCTCCTAAGCTCACCGTCCCGTTCGCTGATCCAAAGAAGGTAGAAGTTTTTTCAAATTTATTTAGTGTAATACGTTGTTTATCCTATAGAGTAAATGTAGTTTAGTAGCCTCCCTCTTTACTAACCATTTGGTTTAGTCTATTTAGGATATTCTTCTATTCTTGTTTTAGTTTATCGTGAGTGTTGCTGGATTAATAAAATAAGTATGATGTGTTGAGATAGCTGCTAAATGCCACTCTAAATCTTAAATTGAGAAAAATGTGAATTAGAATTCTTTCGCTTTGGTGCCTCTTGGTCCTGTTAAGAGTCCCGCTTTGATCTGTATTGATTAATTAGAAATGTCATTGTTTTTCGTTTAATACTTCCGAATATTGCTGGTCAAATCCTCATGCTTGGGAATCCTTTGAAGTTTTACTTTACATGAGCTTTGATTTGATGTTCCATGTTAGTTAGCTTAATATGATTTCACAACTAGATGTCATTCTAAATGGTTCACTGATTTGATTAAATTTCTGGAAAAAATTTGTCATAATTTAATTAAAGTTTGGTTTCATTTCATTCTTTATTTTTGTGTTAAAAATTTCTATCCTATTGTGTGAAATAATTGAATGGTTTCCAGTAGTTCCTTTATGTGCCAAAAGTGAATAATTCACACATTGTCTCTTTTGGCTTAAGAGAACGTAGATGGAGTAGTCCTTTAAAACCATGTCATATTTTGTTAGAATTTGCTATTTCTCTATCTAACTCACCTAGTATAGATATGACTATTCGTTTCTTGAAGTCTGAAATTGTGATGAGTCTTTTTGTTCACACAGTTGTTTGAAGTTGCAGTATAATGTGGTGCCGTATTTATCACTCTGTAGTTGCCCTCTTGTTTAATTGTAGAAAAGCTTTCATTTTTTTTTCTTTCCCTCCTTCAATAAAAAAATGAGAATGATTTCTTTTGTCTTCCCTTTGATGAATTATTTTTGTCCTTTTCCTTGCTGATGTAAATTTGTAACTTTAAAGTGCAATGCTTAATGTTGATGATAGAATATTTGATGTCCTCTATTCACTGAAGATATGATGAAGAGTCACTGAAGGAATATTTCTACCTCGGACAGGATGATAACAATAAAGCAGTGCTTGACACTATTGTCGGAGGTTCATATGGTGATTGTACATATGCACAGATTTCTGAAAAACTGGAGAGGATCTCTCGCAACAATAAAGCATGGAGCACTAAGAGGTCAGATACTGGGAGAAACACATTTGCCGTTCATAATACAAATAA
>JAJOOO010006271.1:0-53338 GCA_029582685.1 Solanum piurae
TTCCGCTTGCTATTTTTTTTTTTGAAATGTTTTCTTGGTAAAGAAAGCTTTAAATTCCTTATGGTTTTAGTGTCTATGCGATGAATGAATGCTAAGAGGCTTGTATTAGACCTCTTCGAGGTCGAGTACGCCGGTAACGACTAGGGGGTGCTCCCGGGTCGTGACATTATGGCACTCCCCGAGCCTACACCCTGGGCAGGACTAGCACTCGTGAACCAATGCAGGACCTAAGTGAACCCTTGGTCTGACTTAACTCTTAGCGGAAGACTTACTCATGATAAAAGCACTATAAAAAAAAGAGTAAATTGTCACTCAAAGATAGCTTAGAATGTTTTATAAATAAACATCCAACTAGCCAAAGTGTCACTCAAGTCTCAACATAACTGAATGAAAATAAAAGACTAATGAACTAACAATATCTAACTGTCTATGAAGCCTCTAAGAACTGAGATGGACATCGGCACAGGACCTAGGACATCCTAATGAATTAAAATAATGAAAATAATAAAAAAAGCGATCCTCCGATAGAATAGAGGCTCACCAACAACTCTGAAGCTCAAGTGGATCGATGATGTGCTGGATGTTGATCCTGGTTACCTGTATTTGCATCATAAAAGATGCAGACCAAATGGCATCAGTACATTGAATGCACGAGCATGCGAGGAGAATTCTATAACAAGACATAAGCTTGAAAGGAACTGAAGGAACATACCTGGTCTCAACTCAACTCATTTCAATATAAAGCAGTAATATAAATACAACATAAAGAAAAGCTTTTAAAACATGCGGATAACAACACTGTGTATTGAAAAATACAATAGTAACTCAGTTTGTATGAAAGGATACAATTTAAACCCTGTTTGTATATGAAAATACAAATAACTCTGTGTATATAAGAATACAAAAATATCTATGTGGGAATTTCTCTAACCGACAATCATCACTATGAGTTGTGTGATGATACAACATTTTTCCTCACGCTGCCAAGGCCATCCTATACCTTGCCGGGGGTATAGAACTTGACTACTAAGTGGATCCACCAGTCTAGGCTAAAAAGCACTAAGGAATCATCTAAAAAGCATGACCCTTTTATACCCATGCTGGCTACACGGTTTATGGAGACTTTGAATTGTATAAACTCAAGCTCGTCCCCAAATCGGTGCTCAATACTTCTCCCAAAATAAAACTAGCTCATATGTTTAAAAACATAACTCTTTCAGTGGTTTGAGATAATTACTCAAAAACTAGCTCAAAGGCTCTCTTGGAAATCAGTGTTGCCTCTCTTGTTTAAATGTGAAAACAGTTACTCTTTAGGAATACAAAGTTCCCATATACTCTTTTGAAGAAAAGGAAATTCATTTGTTACTCTTTACTCAACTCAAAGCTCAAGTCTTAAAACAAATTTAAAGCATTTGTAAAAGACTACTTGAAAAAACTCTAAGAACTCTCTAGACTTGGCTCTTACCTTTCTTTGAATTTGAATTTATGGATTCAAGGTTATGATTCATGTTTATGGATTATCTCATAATGTTTAGAGGTACCTTAGAGTGTAGAAATCAACTAGAAAACATAGGTACGATTCAAGGGAACTCAAACGGAAAGAAGTGGGAAAGGGTAGAGGACCTGGCGACCCTGGAGTCCTGAGTGGCGCAGGGTGCCAGACCTTGAACTGCACAGTCTGGGTTGGGGTGCACTGAGTGGCGCGGCACCTCAGAGCCCAAACTACAGACACCTTATGCTGGCGCACTGAGTGGCGCGGTGCGCCAGACCCCTACCCAGAAAACCCATGAATTTTCTTGCTCGTTTTTCGACCCTAAAGCGTTTAGATTCGATTGGTTTCTTCCCCAAACACTTAGACTCGAATACCCAACCAAAGTATACAAGAATCTACTCTAAAACAACCCCAAATCTCATGAAATTAACTCAAGAACTTCTCACAAACTCAACAATCTAGATCCCAATAAAAACTTCAACAAAATCCATCAAAAACTCAATTACTCTACTTTCAAGAATTTAAATATGCTGAATTAAATCATGATGGGAGCGTGGCTGAACGAACCCAACACTATGTGATATCACATACCTCGTAGGAATTAACCCTTGGTGAAATCGGCAAGCAAAACTTAAGAACGCGATGAACCTTAGCCTTCCTCCTCTTTTCTCTTCTCTCAAAGCCCTTGCGTAATTTCGCAAAGCATAAACTGAACCAAATCAGTTTAGACCCCAATTAAGTTACTAAAAATGAATTAAACCCATTGGGTAGGGAAAAGACCAAAATACCCCTCTTAAATCTGGGTTACTTTCCTTAACTGGACAACCCAACTTTGAACGAGCATATCTCCCTCATACGAGCTTAAAAATTAGCAAACTCGGTGGCGCTGGAAAGATAATTAAAAGACCTTTCATTTGATATCTTATGGCACATATAACTCATTATGTACTGAGAGTTATGGTCGTTTGAAGTTGACCCAAAACTCATACTTAACATAACTTGCCAATATTTCCAAATTTAATCTTTCCAAAAATGGTTTATTTCTAATTCTAGTTCTTTCAAATAGCGGGGTGTTACAGTGTCTCCCCCTTGAAAACATTCGTCCTCGAATGAGATTACTCTTAGTAGGCTAAGGGTGTATCATATAACTTTCAGCTCAAACACCCAACAAGCAGAATATAAATAAACATGCCAACTTAGAACAAATGCCAAGGAAAAGATTAGTACCTTAATTTGGAATTCCTTCGGATTCGAAGAGATGTGGGTATCTCTTCTTCATATCCTCCTAAGTTTCCCAAGTAGCTTTCTCAACAAACTTATTTCTCCAAAGAACTTTGACTGATGCTACTTCCTTGGTTCTCAACTTGCAAACCTGGCGGTCTAGAATCTGAACCGGAATCTCCTCATAAGACAAGCTAACCTTAATACCAATATCTTCAATTGGTATAATCAGTGAAGGATCGACCATACACTTTTTCAACATAGAAATGTGAAATACCGGATGAACTGCTGCTAACTCTTGTGGTAGCTCCAACTCATAAGCTACATTATCAATCCTTTTGGATATTCTGTAAGGACCAATATACTGAGGACTAAGCTTCCCCTTCTTACCAAATCTCATAACACCCTTCATGGGTGAAACCTTCAAGTATACCCAATCATCTACTTCAAACTCTAAGTCCCTTCTCCTAACATCAGTGTAGGATTTCTGACGACTCTGCGCTGTTTTCAACCTTTCTTGAATAACTCTCACTTTCTACATAGCTTGATGAACTCAGTCTGGTCGTATCAACCCAGCTTCACCAACTTCAAACCATCCAATAGGAGATGTGCATCTTCTCCCATAAAGAGCTTCATAAGGATCCATCTGGATGCTAGAATGATAACTGTTTTTATAAGAAAACTTAATGAGATGTAGGTAATCATCCCAATTACCCTTGAAATCAATCACACAAGCCCTCAACATATCTTCTGAAGTCTAAATAGTGCGGTCTGCATGGCCATCTGTCTGAGGATGAAAAACAGTACTCAAGTTCACCTTTGAACCCAAACCTTTCTGGAATGACTTCCAAAACTGTGCAACAAATTATGCACCTCTATCTGAAATAATGGACACCGAAACTCCATGAAGTCTGACTACCTCTTGAATATATAACTTAGCATAATCTTTTGTTGAATGGGTAGTCTTTACCGGCAAAAAGTGGGCTGATTTAGTCATTAGATCTACATTCACCCAAATCGAATCATGCTGCCTGCGAGACCGTGGTAAACCTATAATAAAATCCATATTGATCATCTCCCACTTTCATTTCGGAGTTCTATATTCTGAGCCATACCACCGGGCCTTTAGTGCTCTACTTTAACTTGTTGACAATTCGGGCATTTAGCAACGAACTCAACAATACCTTTCTTCATACTATTCCACCAATAAACCACTCTCAAGTCACGATACAACTTTGTGGAACCCGAATGGATAGAATATCTGGAGCTATGAGCTTCCTCCATGATCCTCTTCTGGATTTCATCCACCCTTGGTAGACATAACCTACCTTGATACCTCAATACACTATCTCCCCCTTGTTCAAAAGCAAATACTTTTTGCTTGTGAACATTTACCTTCAATTCAAGCACAATAGGATCTTGGTCTTGTTTCTCCTTCACTTCTGACACTAATGATGATTCAGCCCCATTCATCACCACTACTCCTCCTTCAGTGGAATCCATTAGTCGAACTCCCAATCATGCAAGTCTATGCACATCTTTAGCTAACTCTTTCTTGTCTTCCTCAAAATGGGCGGTACTACCCATAGACAATCTGCTCAAGGCATCAACAACAACATTAGCCTTACCTGGGTGATAAAGGATACTCATGTCATAATCCTTGAGTAACTCCAACCACCCCCTCTGTCTAAGATTAATCTCTTTCTGACTAAACACATACTAAAGACTCGTGTGATCGGTAAACACATCTACATGAACACCATAAAGATAGTGACGCCATATTTTCAAAGTGAATACCATGACAACCAACTCTAGATCATGGGTTGGGTAATTCTTCTCGTGAACTTTCAGCTGTCTGGAGGCATAGACTATAACTTTACCAGTTTCATTAACACACAACCCAATCCAACTCTGGACGTATCACAATACACAACAAACCCTTGCGTACCTTCTGGTATGGTCAATATTGGGCAGTAGTCAATCGCTTTTTCAATTCCTGAAAACTTTTCTCACAGGCATCAGACCATTAAAACTTCACTGTTATCTGAGTCAACTTGATCAATGGGGACGAAATAGATGAGAACCCCTAGACACACCTTCTATAATATCTAGCCAATCCCAAGAAACTCATAATATCAATTGGAGATATGGGTCTAGGACAATTCTGCACTACCTCTATTTTTTGAGTGTCAACTTTAGTTCCTTCACTGGAAACAATGTGGCTGAGGAATGCTACAGACTCAAGCCAGAACCTACACTTAGAGAACTTAGCATACAACTCTCTATCCTTTAGAGTTTGGAGAACTATTCTGAGATGGCTAGCATATTCTTCCTTATTCCTCAAATATATTAGTATGTCATCAATGAATACGATAACAAACATATCTAAATAAGTCTTGAATACTCTATTCATAAGGTCCATGAATGCTGCAGGAGCATTGGTCAAACCAAATGATCATAGCGGGTCCTGAAAGCTGTCTTTGGAATATCACATTCCCTTAATCTCAACTGATAGTAGCCTGATCTGAGGTCTATCTTAGAAAAATAAGTGGCACCCTGAAATTGATCGAAGAGATCATCAATTCTCGGAAGAGGATACTTATTCTTGATAGTAACATTGTTCAACTGACAATAATCTATACATATTCTACGAGAACCATCTTTCTTTCTCAAAAATAAGACCGGAGCACCCCAAGGTGAGACACTTGGTCAAATAAAACCTCCTCCAGGAGATTTTTCAACTGCTCTATTAGCTCTTTTAACTCTATTGGTGCCATCATATATGGTGGAATAGATATAAGATGAGTATCGGGAAAAATATCTATACCGAAGTCTATTTCTCTGTTAGGAGGAACTTCGGGAAGATCATTTGGAAAGACTTCTAGAAACTCTTTTACTGCTAGATTTGACTGAATAAGAGGTATCTCAACACTAGAGTCATTAACTCGGACTAAGTGATGGACACACCCCTTGGAAACTATCTTTCTTGCCTTTAGGTACTGAATGAAACGACCCTTAGGAACTGCTAAAATAGTCTTCCACTCTATAACTGGCTCATTCGGAAATTGGAACTTAACAACTCGAGTTCTATAATCGATTGAGGCATAGCAGGCATGAAGCAAGTCCATACCTAGAATGCCATCAAAATCTACCATATCTAACTCAACTAAGTCATCCATGGTGCTCTTGTGATTGACAAAAATGGTAGAATCACGATAAACTCTCTCAGCTAGAATAGACTCACCAACAGGTGTAGAAACATCGAAGGGCTCAAAATGTTTCTTAGGAAGAACATCAAAATTTATCGCAACATAAGGAGTCACAAAATATAGACTCGCTCCTGGATCTAGCAAAGCATAAACATCAAAATTAAAGACTTGGATCATACCAGTGACAACATTTGGTGAATCCTCTTGGTCTTGGCGACTACTGATAGCATACAGACGGTTTGCTCCTCCGCCTGCCTCTAAAATAGTAGCCTCTAGATGCAACTCTATCTGGTGGAGCAATTGAAGAAGATTGGGATCTAATGCCCCCATTACCATTACCTTGCATGTTCTTAGGACACTCTTTCATAAAATGCCCGTTCTGACCACACTTGAAGCAACCAGTGGAGCCATCATGACACACCCCTGAGTGGCTCCTACCACACTTAGCACATGCATGAATCTTATTACCCCCTTGTGCCACACTACCTTGAGAATGCGCAGGTCTAGCTCTGAAATTTTTTGAGTTCTGATTATTGAACTCACCTCTATTCCTTGGTGCAGGTGCACTAGAAGATGATGGAGCAAGTCCTTATTGTTTCTGTTGGAAAGATGCCTGGTTGGCATTACCCTTCTGCTGTTCGGACTCATTCCCTGTCTTAACTCTCTTGTTTGGAACTCTTCCCTATCTTTCAACTTCTCTTCCTCACCCTGTTGCACATGGATCATCAATATTTCTATGTCCATATCTCCTATCAACATAGCTACCTTGCCTTCCTTACTTGACATACGAGATGACCCAACAACGAACAAACTCATGTTGCTTCTCATGTCAGCAACCATTTCCGGAGCATATCGAGAAAGTTGGGTGAACTTCAGACTGTACTCATGAACACTCATAGATTCCTGCTTAAGAGTGAGGAATTCTCGTACCTTTTCTTCTCTCAGTTCACGGGGAAAGAAATGCCCCAAGAAGGCCTCCTCAAACAAAGCCCATCTCACAAGTGGTGCACCTTCAGTTCTATTCTTTTTCCATTGATCAAACCAGATTCTAGCTAGCGACACCCTTCATTTGGTATGCAACTAGTTCCACCCTTTCAGCATCAACAATGTGCATAATATCAAAGACCTTCTCAAGTTCCTCAACAAAGTTTTCTGGATCCTCAATGACACTTGAACCAGTAAAGCTTGGAGGATTCATCCTTAAGAACTCACAGACCCTAGAAGTATCACCACATCTTATAGATTTTCTCTCTATCCAACTTGATTGGTCACAGCTTGACTCAACATCTGGATAGCTTCCCAGAACTCAACATTGATGACCTCTCCTTGGGGTTGCACTTCTGGTGCATTAGGTACCCCTTGATCATGTGGTACAATATTCCACCTAGCGAGACGACCTTTGATAGCTCTTCGTGGAGGCATGATCGAAAAGACATGCGTAAGCATAAATTTAAAGAAACTTTTTAGAGATAAACTCGATCACACGAAATGAGTATGAAATAAGTGAGATAATTCCTAATTGTCGCAGCCTCCTAATTATAGATGTTGCATGCTTCACACCGATACCTAGGACTCTACGAACACGACTTCATCGACTCCCTAGGACTATTGAACTCTGTGCTCTCATACCAAGTTTGTCACGCCCCTAGCCTACACCCTGGGTGGGACTGGCACTCGAGAACCATTCCTGGCCCCTAGCGAACCCGTGGCATGGCTTAACTCTTAGCGAAATACTTACTCATGATAAAAACATTTTAAAAAAAGTAAACTGTAACTCAAAGATAGCTTAGAATGTTTTATAAATAAACATCCAACTAGCCAAAGTGACACACAAGTCTCAACATAACTGAATGAAAATGAAAGACTCATGAACTAACAATATCTATCTATCTATAAAGCTTCTAACAATTGATATGGACATCGGGACAAGACCCACGACATCCTAATGAACTAGAATAACAAAAACAATAAAAAGGAAATCCTCTAGAAGCAAGGAGGCTAACCAACAACTCTGAAGCTAAGCTAGATCGACGATGCGCTGGATGCTGATCCTGGTTACCTGTATCTGCATCATAAAAGATGCAGGCCAAATGGAATCAATACATTGAATGTACGATCATGATAGGAGAATTCTATAACAAGACATAAGCTTGAAAGGAACTGAAGGAACATACCTGGTCTCAACTCAACTCAACTCAACTCATTTCAATATAAAGCAGTAAAATAAATGCAATATAAAGAAAAACTTTTAAAACATATAGATAACAACTCTGTGTATTGAAAAATACAACAGTAACTCAATTTGTATGCAAGGATACAATTTAAACTCTGTTTGTTTATGAAAATACAAATAACTCACGCTGCTAGGGCCATCCTATACCTTGCTGTGGGTATAGAACCTAACTATTAAGTGAATCCACTAGTCTATGCTAAAAAGCACTAAGGAATCATCTAAAAAGCATGACTCTTTTCTACCCATGCTGGCTACACGCTTTATGGAGACTTTGAATTATCTGAACTCAAGCTCGTTCCAAAATCGGTGCTCAATACTTCTCTCAAAATGTAACTAGCTCATATGTTAAAAAAATATAACTCTTTCCGTGGTTTAAGATAATTACTCAAAGGCTCTCTTGGAAATCGGTGTTTCCTCTCTTTTTTAAATGTGAAAACATTTACCCTTTGGGAATACATAGTTCCCATATACTTTTTTGAAGAAAAGGAACTTCATTTGTTACTCTTTACCAACTCAAATCTCAAGTCTTAAAATAAGTTTAAAGCATTTGTAAAAGACTACTTGAAAAGACTCTAAGAACTCTCTAGACTTGGCTCTTACCTTTCTTTGAATTTGAATTTATGGATTCAAGGTTATGATTCATGTTTATGGATTATCTCATAATGTGTAGAGGTACCTTAGAGTGTAGAAATCAACTAGAAAACATAGGTACGATTCAAGGGAACTCGAACGGAAAGAAGTGGGAAAGGGTAAAGGACCTGGCGACCCTGGAGTACTGAGTGGCGCAGGGTGCCAGACCTTGAACTGCACAGTCTGGGTTGGGGTGCACTGAGTGGTGCGGCACCTCAGAGCCCAAACTACAGACAGCTTATGCTGGCGCACTGAGTGGCGCGGTGCGCCAGACCCCTACCCAGAAAACCTATAAATTTTCTCACCTAATAAGGATTCTAAGGTTGAAAGGTCTTCTCACCTAAATGAATCAAATATTAAGAGCTATCCTAATGAAACCTAGCTTGTATTGGCAAGATGATGTGTCCTTCCATGGATAATAAGAATAAGTAAGAAATGACTATTCCGTGGGATTTATGCTTGCACCGAGAAGATATTGAGATGAAAGCTCTCCCGTTATTCGAGGTCGGGTTTATATAAGCCATCTTCTTATCCCTTACCTATGTGACCCCATAGGATGATTGTCTAGATAGACATTAGGTAGTGGAACCACCTAAGCTAGAAGTTCATGGTCCTTACCTTGGCAAGTAGGACAACCTTTTTCGGTGTGGGAGACACTGTAGATCATGTTATAGCTCTCATGGTATCTATGTCGGTTAAGGCTAATTCCCACAATAATAATGAACTAAGGTTACTTCAAGAAGCATCACACATGCGTTCAAAGGCTTTAAAGAGTTAGCTTGCATTGACCATATTTTATGACTTATGTTTTCTAACCCTTTTATTTCATGTTTTAGCTTGGTCAATTGCATGTCATGAAATGTCCTCTTTTAGCATGATTTAAATGTTTTATGCATAGCTATCATACTTGGTATATTGTTTTGTACTAACACATATTCTTGCCTATATTTCCCCAAATGTAGGGTACGACAGTCAAGTTTCTCAGTTTCATGGATAATGGTTGATTACGAGGCTCTCGAGCTTTGGTGAGTCCTCATGCTTCGAGGACGAATTTTCATTGTTTGAGTTTTCTTTCATATTTCCAGTTTTGGACATGATGTTTAGGCTAGTTCCAATTTTATTCTATTGTACTAGATGTCTAATGAGACAAGTCTTTTAGACTTCCATTTTAGTTTTATAAAACTTTGGACTTTGAATGTTATGCCCCGAGCCTACCCCCTTGACGTAAACACGGGACCCAGGATTACGAGTGACCCCAAGCTAATCCTATATGTTATAACATAAGCATACTGACATTATCTAAGAAAACAAGAACTAATGCGGAAGCTAAAACAATAGTTAACTGAATGTGGGGAATACCCAATACTGTTCTGAAAATATATAAATAATAACTATGAGTTTAGTGATACTAAAATATCACTCAAAAACTAAAGTTGAGTCTAACACTATGTCTGAAAAGCCTCTAACTGACTAGAGTTGCTGGGACATGTCCCTAGCTACTGAAATGGAAAACATGTCTATTGTCCTTGAAGTATGAGTACTCTCCACTAAAGCTGCTGAGTACGGATCGGGAACTGATCTATGTGTGATCTGGATGCTGAATACCTCAACCTACATCATGAAAGGATGTAGCGCAGAGTATGCGACAGTACTTGGAATAATAGCTAAACAAAATATATAAGCTGAACAATGCATAACTGAGCAATGATATAATTTGAACAAAATGATAGTACTGAAACATACTAAAAATTGAGCTAAATGCAATGACCAAGTACTAACCATGAACAAAACATGTTGAGACTAAATACTGAAGTATAAATTGAAAACCTGGTCAAATGCACTAGAGTGTGGGAGCTACTATTAACTGACATAAAACCATGTGAGCTAAACGGGGAGTCCGATGTATATGCCCCATTGAGAGGACCCAAAATACCTTGCTAGGGGTATAAAGGCATGACTGGCGTGATCACTAATTTTGATGTCCACGGAGGGGACTTATAAACCTATGGGGGCACGTAGTTCTGGGAATATGAGAGTACATTGAACCCTAGTCCAACTCGGTGCTAAGAATACTCCCAACTGGAAATGTGCATGACACACCATAATTGAAATACTGGATAACTCAATATTTTGACATGCAAATCTAAGAATACAACATTTATGTACTGACAATGAAATATTCAAAACTGGAGCATGTATATATGTTTAACTGACCTAGAAAGTTTAATTCATGAACTAAGAGAATTTACAAAACTAGGGTTCTGAGTTTCATGCAAGGAACTAAGCAATGATTCAAAAAAAACATGACAATCTGAGTAAGAACACTATAGCAGCTAAACCACAACAATTCTCCAAGGTTTTAGAAACCCTAGGTCTAAACAAGATATAGAGAATCAAGAATTTTACTGAATTCTAGGGACCTAGTGGATGAAAGGAACTCACTAGTGAAATCCCACATACCTGGTGAAGAAATCTATGGAGAATTCCTTCGATTTTAGGGCTAGAACTAAAGAAAACCTGTTGCGTGTTCTTGATGGGTTTAGTAGACTCTTTCTCCTCTTTTGCTCTAAGTTTGACGAATTTTTTGTGAATGAATCGCTTAAGGTAGGTTATGACTAAGTTACTAGGCTTAAACTGACCAAAACTACGTAGTTTAGGGGTTAAGCGACGTAGTTTAGGTGTCCAACACATAGGGGAAAAGACCAAAATGACCCTAACTTAAACCTGATGAGGGCTAACCACGGAGCCACTGATGGTCCGTCGTTGGGACCACGGCCCGTCAAGTGGGTTGTGGTTCTTAGCCAGAGTCTACTGGTTCATAGCCCTTCACTCTACGGTCCACTTCACAGACCGTGTGAAGGATCATAGACCGTGAAGGCTACCGTGGTCCTTCACTTGGGTTAGGGGCTTACTGGCTTAGCTTCACGCGCCTCACCACGGTCCGTCATCAAGAACACGGACCATGGAGGTCTCCATGGTCTGATGGTTGGGCCTTGTTGGTTCTGCCTGGATTACATGAGCTTTCCTATGGCTCGTGGGGTGGTCCATGGCCCGTGAAGGTTCCCGTGGTCCACCACTTCTAGGTGGGTGTGAGTCACGAGCAGGTCGACGGATCGTGGTTCCTTTCACCATCCGTGAACCTTGCCGTGGTTCACCAATTTCTGCTGCAAAGTCCAGGTTTGACTTCTGAGGTGTTACAATATTTCCCCCTTGGGAACATTCATCATAGAATGAAGTCTAAACTAGATGGGTATGGAGGGGAGGAGTTGCAATCCCTACCACTAAGTACTAGAAACTGATATCGACTGAACTGTGTTCCAAGAACATGCAATTATTATGAAAATGCAAGAACAAGTGAAGGAACATGATACTAATACTGACTTTACGCATGAGCAAACTGAAAGACTGGAGAGGAACTATTACCTAAAACTGAAACGGAATCGGAAGGAAAGAGATGAGGATACTTGGCCTTCATAATTGCTTCTGCTTCCCAAGTAGCTCCCTCTATGGACTAACTCCTCCACTAAACCTATAATGAAGCGACTTCTTTATTTCTCAACCTTCGAACTTGATGATCAAGAATTTCAACTGGCACCTCCTCATAAGTGAGACTATCCTTCACAACCACACTTTTTAATGGTACTATTGATGCTGGATCACCCACTCACTTCTTCAACAAGGAAATGTAAAAGACTAGATGGATTGCTGCTAGTTCTGCTGGCAACTCTAACTCATAAGCCACATTACCAATCCTTTTCAGGATCCTGTAAGGACCTACATATCTGGGACTGAGCTTCCATTTATTTCCAAATCTCATCACCCCCTTCATAGGTGATACTTTCAGGAAAACCCAATCATCGATCTCAAACTCTAAGTCCCTTCTCCTCACATCTGCATAGGACTTCTAACGACTCTGAGTTGTCTTAAGTTTATCTCTAATGAGCTGAACTTTTTCCATAGCTTTATGAACCGAATCTGGGCCAATCAATGTTGCTTCACCTATTTCAAACCAACCAATTGGAGATCTGCATCTACGCCCGTATAATGCCTCATAAGGGGCCATTTGAACACTGGAATGATAACTATTATTATAGGTGAATTCTATGAGAGGTAGGTGATCATCCCAACTGCCCTTCAAATCAATAACGTAAGCTCTCAACATGTCCTCTATGGTCTGAATGATACACTCTGCCAGACCATCCGTCTGTGGATGAAATACTGTGCTGAGATTTACCTGAGTACCAAGACCTTTCTGAAATGATCTCCAGAAATGAGAGGTAAACTGAAGAGATCTATCTGAGATGATAGACAAAGGAACCCCATGCAATCTGACTATCTCATTAATGTATAGTTTAGTGTAATCCTCTGCTGAATCTGTAGTCTTGACAACTAACAAGTGAGCGGATTTAATAACTCTGTCTACTATCACCCAAATGGAGTCATGATGTATGCGAGTACGAGGTAAACCCATAATGAAGTCCATGTTTATCACTTCCTACTTCCATGTATGAATATTAATCTCTTGAGTCATACCTCCTGGTTTCTGATGTTCTACCTTAACCTGTTGACAATTAGGTCACTTAGCCACAAAATCTACTATGTCCCTGTTCATGCCGTTCCACCAAAAGACTTCCTGCAGGTCACGGTACATCTTATTGGCACCTGGATGAATGGAATACCTGGATTTATGGGCTTTGGTAAGGATCTGATGTCTCAACTCACCATCCTTAGGAACACATAAGCGACCATGGTAACAAAGCACACTATCTCCCCCTGGGATAAGACATAAAATTTATGCTGATGAACTGCATCTTTCAACTGAACTAGTATAGGATCACTATATTGTTTTTCCTTAACCTTCGCTACCAATGAAGATTCAGATCTATTCTGAACTATCACCCCACCATCTGACGTGTCCGTAAGACCAACTCCTAAGCAAGCAAGTTGGTGAACATCTTTTGCTAATTCCTTCCTTTCTTCCTCAACATGTGCTACACTACCCATAGATAATCTGCTAAGAGCATCATCTACTACATCTCCCTTACCTGGATGGTAAAGCATATTCATGTCATAGTCTTTGAGGAATTCAAGCCATCTCCTCTGGCGAAGATTCAACTCTTTCTGAGTGAACACTTACTGGAGGCTCTTATGATCTGTGAACACGTCTACGTGAACACCATATAGGTAATGTCCCCAAATCTTTAGGTAAAATACTACGACTGCAAGCTCGAGGTCATGAGTCGGGTAGTTCATCTCATGGACCTTAAGCTATCTAGAAGCATAAGCTATGACCTTACCTCACTGCATTAACAGACAACCTAGGCCGACCCTGGATGCATCACAATAGATCATATAACCGTCTGAACCATCTGGTACGGTCAAAACCGGAGTTGTAGTCAACCTAGTCTTCAGTTCTGTGAAGCTTTTCTCACACTCATCTGACCACTGAAACTTGACCTTTTTCTGAGTCAACTTGGTCAATGGAGAAGATATGGATGCAAATACTTCAACAAATCTCATGTAATAACCGGCCAAACCCAAGCAACTTCTAATATCTGTTGGAGAGGGGGTCTGGGCCATTGCTTCACTGCCTCTATCTTCTGAGAATCCACTCGAATTTCTTTGCTAGATACCACATGATTAAGGAAAGCGACCGACTATAACCAGAATTTACATTTGCTAAACTTAGCGAATAACTAGTGATCCTTGAGAGTTTGCAGAGCAACTCTCAAATGAAATGAGTCGCATGCTCCTCCTTACTCTGAGAATAAATGAGGATATCATCAATAAAGACAATAACAAATAAGTTCAAATACCGTTTGAACACTCTGTTCATTAAGTCCATGAAAGCTACAAGAGCATTTGTTAGTCCAAAATACATAACTACAAATTCATAATGACCATACCGAGTTCTGAAGGCTATTTTCGAGATGTCACTATATCTGACTCTGAGCTGATGATAACTGGATTTGAGGTCTATCTTCGAAAAATAACTAGCACCTGGAAGTTGGTCGAATAAGTCATCAATCCTGGGGATAGGTATTTATTCTTGATGGTGACTTTGTTGAACTGACGATAGTTGATGCACATTCTAAGAGAACCATCTTTCTTTTTCACGAACAATATTGGAGCACCCCATGGAGAGATACTAGTTCTGATGAAGCCCTTATCTAAAAGTTCTTTCACTTGTTCCTTCAATTTCTTAAGCTCAGCGGGAGCCATTCTGTAAGGAGGAATCGAAATTGGTTGGGTATCTGGAATGAGATCTATTTCGAAGTCAATTGCCTTTTCCAGAGGAACTCCTAGAAGATCTTTTGGAAATAATTCTGGAATCTCATTAACTACTGGAACTGCATCAAGAGTTGGGGTTTTAGAGTTTACATCTTTAACCCGAAAAAGATGATAGACATACCCTTGGGAATTATCTTTCTGTCCTTAAGGTAAGAGATAAATCGACCTATAGGAACTGAGCTACTACCCTTCCATTCTACGACTGACTCATTTGGAAACTGAAACCGAACAAACCTAGTTCTACAATCGATTGAGGCATAACATGAATGTAACCAATCCATGCCTAGAATGATATCAAAATCTACTATTTCTAACAATACAAGATCTGCTAAGGTAAATTTCTGAGAGACTGTGTTAGGGAAATTTATGTATACCCGTGTAGCTATAATTTGGTCACCAACTGGTGTAGAGACTGAGAAGGGTTCTGAGAGAGTTTCTGGACTGACACTGAAATTTACTCCTATATAAGGAGTAGCCCCTGGATTGAACAATGCATAAACATTTAAATGAAAGACTCGTAACATACCATTGACCATATTAGGAGAATCTTCCTGGTCCTGGTGAGCCTGGAGAGTATGCAATTTGTTTTAGACGCTGACCGTCACCTGTACCAGATGAAGCACCCTACTGAGTTGGGAGACCTGCTGGTGCTGCTGGAATAGTAGATTGAGCCCTATTATTGTTACCTCCTTTCCTCTACCTAGTAGAAGGGAAATCCTTCAACCTATGGCCAGACTGACTAAGCCCAAAATATCATTCCTTGCCTGCAAAACACTCATCCGAATGGTTCTTACCACACTTAGGACAAGTTGGGAAAGTCATGTTACCTGAAGTACTCCCTTGAGACTTAGAGCCTGATGCCCTACCTTTCTGATCCTGTCAAAATTGGGGGATGGAGTACTAGATGATGAAGGTGCTGGAGCTGTAGACCTCTACTGAAACTTTGAGCGATTTCCACCACCCAATTTCTGTTTAGAGTATTCATAGTTCCCTGTTCTAGCCTTCTTTTTGTCCTTAGACATTTCCATAATCTTATCCCCCTCAACCTACTGAGAATGAGTCATAAACCTAGAGATATTTGTATCCTCTAGCAGCATAGAATTTCTGCTTTCTGTCTTCACCAAGTCGGATACTCCAAATAGAAACTTACTCATATGTTCCCTTGGATCGACAACCATACGTGGAGCATACCTGGAGAGTTGAGTGAACTTTAGTTCGTACTCTTGGACTCACATTGTACCTTGTCTCAAATTCTTAATATCCTGAACTTTAGCTTCCCTCAACTCTCTCAGGAAGAACCAATCCAGAAAAGCTCCAGTAAAACACTCCCAAGTCACATGAGTTGCAACCGGACCCTTGTTTTCTTTCCACTGAGTGAACCAAATCTGAGCCACATCCTTAAGCTGGTAGGATGCCAACTCTACCCTATCATTACCGGTCACTTGCATCACTCCAAAGATTTTCTTAACCTTATCAAAGAAATTCGGGGGTCCTTACCAACTTGCAACCCTAGGAACTCAAGTGGATTCATCGGAACAAAATCTTGAACCCTAGTTGCAACTGACCCGCTATTAGCATTTACAGGAACTGGAGCATGCTGATTGTTCTGGTTGGCCTCACTCTAAGCCAAGAACTAAATAACATTCTGGAACTCTGCAATCGAAACCTCATGGTTAAGGACTGGAGGAACTGCGTTAGTGTTGCATGCATTAACATTCCATGCATTAGCATTCTGTCCGTAAGCTCTACGAGGAGGCCTGATATGAAATGCATAGCAACAGATTAGAATGAGAAGTTGGATCATACCTCACACACGATAAGAGTAGCAAGAAAGTGAAGTTTTTCCTAAAATACTTCGTAGCCTACCTCTAATTAGATGTGGTGCACTTCACACCCATGAAAGAGACTCTACTTAGTGCGACGTTCAAACATCCTAGGACTCTTAAACCTAAAGCTCTGATAGCATATTTTTAATGCCTCGAGGCTACCCTCTTGACGTAAACATGGGACCTAGGATCACGAGTGACCCCAAGCTAACCCTGTCTGGCATAACATAAGCATACTGACATTATCTAAGAAAATAAGAACTAATGTGGAAGCCTAAATAATAGTTAACTGAATGTGGGGAACACCCAATACTGATATGAATATATATAAAAAATATCTAAGAGTTTAGTGATACTAAAAAATCACTTAAAAACTAAAGCTGAATTTAACACTATGTCTGAAAATCCTCTAACTAACTAGAGTTAGTGGGATATGTCCCCAGCTAACCCTAGCAAAACTTTAACTGAAATAAGAGAATGAAATGGAAAACATGTCTATTGTCTACAAAGTATCAGGACTCGCCACTGAAGGTGCTGAATAAGGATCAGGAACCGATCTATGCATAATCTGGATGCTGAATACCTCAACCTACATCATGAAATGATGTAGCACAGAGTATGCGTTAGTACTTGGAATGTACTAAACATGCACGATATAGATAATAGCTAAAAAATTATATATAATTTGAACAATGCATAACTGAGCAATGATATAATCTGAACAGAATGATAATACTGAAACATACTGAAACTGAGCTAAATGCAATGACTAAGTACTAACCATAAACAAAACATGTTGAGACTGGATATTGAAGTATAAACTGAAAACCTGGTCAAATTCACTAAAGTCTGACTGTGGGAGATACTATTAACCGACATAAAACCACGTGAGCTAAACGCAGAGTCTAATTTATACTCCCCATCGATAGGAACCAATATACCTTTCAAGAGGTATAATGGCATAATTGGCGTGATCACTAATTTTGATGCCCATGAAGGGGACTTATAAACCTACAGGGGCACATAGTTCTGGGACTATGAGGGTACGCTAAACCCAAGTCTAACTCGGTGCTAAGCATACTCCCAACTGGAAATGTGCATGACACAACATAATTGAAATACTGGATAGCTCAATATTGTAACATGCAAATCTCAGAATGCAACATTTATTTACTGACAATGAAACATTCAAAACTGGAGCATGTATATCTGTTTAACTGAGCTAGCAAATGTAATTCGTGAACTAAAAGAATCTACACAACTAGGGTTTTGAGTTTCATGAAAGGAACTAAGCAATGATTCCACAAAATCATGATAATCTAATTCAGAACACTATAGCAGCTAAGCCACAACAATTCTCTAAGGTTTTAGAAACCCTAGGTCTAAACAAGATATAAAGAATCAGGAATCCGACTAAATTCTAGGGACCTAGTGGATGAAATGAACCCACTAGTGAAATCCCACATACCTAGTGACGAAATCTACGGAGAATTCCTTCGATTTCGGGGCTGGAACTGAATAAAACTTGTTGTGTGTTCTTGAGGGGTTTGGTGGACTCTTTCTCCTCTTTGCTTTAAGTTTGATGATTTTTTGGTGAATCAATTTCTTAGGGTAGGTTCTGACTAAGTTACTAGGCTTAAAATGACCAAAACTACATAGTTTAGGAGTTAAACGACGTAGTTTAGGTGTCCAACGCATACGGGAAATGACCAAAATGACCCTAACTTAAATCTAATTAGGGCCGACCACGGATCCACTGATGTTCCGTCATTGGGACCACGGCCCTTCAAGTGGGTCATGGTTCTTGGCTAGAGTCTACTGGTTAAGGGCCCTTCCCTCTACAGTGCACTTCACAGACCATGTGAAGGATCATGGTTCGTGAAGGCCACAATGGCCTTTCACTTAGGCTAGGGGCTTACTGTTCAGCTTCATGAGCCTCACCACGGCCCGTCATCAAGGCCACGTCTTGTGGAGGGCTCCGTGGTCTAATGGATGGGCCTGGTTGGTTCTACCTGGCTTACACGAGCCTTCCCACAACTTGTGGGGTGGTCCACGGCCCATGAAGGCACCCGTGGTCCACCACTTCTGGGTAGGTGTGAGTCACGGGCAGGTCGACGGAACGTGGTTCCTTTCACGGTCCATGATCCCTACCGTGGTTCACCAATTGCTGTTGTTTTGCTGCTGCGAAGTCTAGGTCTGATTTTTGAGGTGTTACATGGAATGTTGTCTTTACTTCTTTTGTTCTATTTCTTATGGTATGCGTGCTAAGTGGCTTGTATGGGGTATCTTGAGGTCCTATATGCCATGTTACATCTAGGGGGTACCTTTGGGTCATGACAAACTTGGTAATCAGAGCACAAGGTTTAGAATGGTCCTAGGATGTTTCATAAGCCACGTCGAGTAGAGTCTTATTCACGAGTATGAAGCACACCATATTTATGAATGAGAGGCTACAAGAGGATTAGGAAACTCCACTTCTTTCATTGCTGTAAAGTCGTGCGATAGAGTTTAAATCTATATGGTCTCTCTCCTAGTCCTTATGCGATGCTCTACACGATATGACTACTCAAAGATCTTATGCTAGAACGAATGTGAGGGAGATGCGGAACAATAAGCTCCTCCCCATGCTCCTCAAGTTCCGACAGATCACTTGGCCGAGCAAGTGACTAATTCAAAGTTTATGGCTAATTTTCAAGTATTGGCTCATGTCGTGACAACGCAAGCCGATATGGAGGTTGCAATTCCCGTGAACCTAAATGTGGGTACGCTGACATCTAGAGTGAGGGACTTCACTAGGATGAATTCTCCGGAATTTCATGGTTCAAAAGTTCATTGATGAGGTTTATAAGGTCTTGATGATCATGGGAGTGACGCCGGTAGAAAAGGCAGAGTTGGCCTCTTATCAACTAGAAGGTGTTGCTTAAACTTGGTTCAACCAATGGAAAGAAGGGAGACTGGAAGATGCGGGTCCTCTTGATTGGGAAAAATTTAAGGCCACTTTTCTTGATAGGTTCTTTCCCCTTGAGATGAGGGAAGCAAAGGTGCTTGAGTTCATTAACCTTCGTTAAGGAAGTATGAGTGTGAGGGAATATGCTTTGAACTTCACACAATTGTCTAAATATGCTCCAACAATGGTTGCCGATCCTAGAGCAAGGATGAGTAAGTTCGTTTCAAGTGTGTCTAAAATGGAGGTTAAGATATGCCATACCGCCATGCTCATTAATGACATGGGAATTTATCATCTCATGGTTCATGCTTAATAGATCGAAGAGGAAAAATATAAGGAAATGTCTAGGGAGACAAAGAGGGCCAAAACTAGTGATGGTAATTTCTCTCATGCAAGGTCCGTTGGACATGGTCGTCCTAGGTTTCGACAAAGGTTTTCCGATAAAGGTTCCTCCAATGCTCCTCCTAAGTTCAAAAAATATAGGGTGTCTAACCCTAAGCCTCAAAGAGGTAATAGTAGTGGATCTTCATTGCCTATGTCTACTTGTATGAGGTATGGAAAGAATCACGAGTGTATGTGCCTAGTTGGCACATATAATTGTTTCTGTTATGGAAAGAGTGGTCATAAGATGAGGGATTGCCCAATGCTTACGACTAAATGAAGAGAGGGAAAGCAAGCTCCTCTTAGTGGTTCGGGTTCCAATCCTCCCAAGCAAAAATGATTCTATGCACTTCAAACTCGTGGTGAACAAGACGGTTCTCCAGATATAGTTACCTGTATGTTACATTTAAAGTCTTCCAACTTGATGTTTATGCTTTACTTGATCCGGTGATACCTTGTCTTTTGTGATGCCATATGTGGTTATGAGTTTTGACGTTCTTCTGGATGTGTTGTTAGATACTTTTTATGTCTCTACTCCCGTTGGTGATTCTATTATGGCTAAGAAGGTCTATAGAAAGTGTCCCGTCTCTTTGTCCCATAGAGTTATTCTTGTTGAGTTGGTAGAGCTTGATATGCTAGATTTTGATGTTATCCTTGGTATGGATTGACTACACTCATGTTATGCTTCTATTGATTGTAGAACTCGTGTAGTCAAGTTTCAGTTCCTAAATTAGCCTATCCTAGAGTGGAAATGGTGAAATCTATGCCTAAGGGTCAACTTGTCTCTTGTTTTAAAGATAGAAAGATGATTTATAAGTGGTGCATTTACCATTTAGTTAGGGTGAGGGATGTGGATTCCGAAACCCCTACTCTTGAGTCGGTCCCCGTTGTTAATGAGTTCCCAGAAATGTTCCTAGATAATTTACCCAACATTCCTCCCAAAAGGGAAATAGACTTCAGTATTGACCTTCTCCCAAATATACAACCTATTTCTATTCCTCCTTACCGTATGGCTCCGGCAGAACTTAAGGAGTTGAAGGAACAATTGAAAGATTTGTTGGATAAGGGTTTCATCCGCTCGAGCATCTCTCCATGGGGAGCTCAATTTTGTTTTTAAGAAATAAAGATGGTTCCCTTCGTATGTGTATTGAATATCGTCAGTTGAACAAGGTGACCATTTAGAATAACTATCCTCTTCTGAGGATAGATGATTTATTTGACCAACTTCAACGAGAGGGTTACTTTTCTAAGATTGATCTTTGATCAGGTTATCACCAATTGAGGGTGAAGGAAGATGATATTCCGAAGATGGATTTTCAAACTTGCTATGGTCATTATGGGTTTTTGGTAATGTCGTTTGGGTTTACTAATGCTTCGGTGTCGTTTATGGATTTGATGAATAGGTTGTTTAGACAGTACCTTGACATATTTGTGATTGTGTTCATTGATGATATATTGATCTATTCAAGGATTGAGAACGAGCTTATTGATCATTTGAGGATTGTGTTGCAAATTCTTAAGGACCAACAACTCTTTGCCAAGTTTAGTAAATGCGAGTTTTGGTTAAGGTCCGTAGCTTTTCTTAGTCATATTGTTTCAAGTAAGGGCATTGAGGTAGATCCTAAGAAGACGGATGCAATCAAGAGTTGGCCTAGACCTCTATCCCCTTTGGATATTAGAAGTTTATTGGAAGGTTTGGTGAGGGTTCTCTTCGATTGCCTCTCCTTTGACGGCTTTGACACAAAATAAGGCTAAGTTTATATTGTCCGAAGTGTGTGCGAAGAGATTTCAAGAATTGAAGGATAGACTTACTTCCGCTCTGGTATTGACTTTACCAGAAGGGACCGATGGTTTTATGGTTTATTGTGATGCCTCTAGAATTTGGTTAGGGTGTGTCCTTATGCAAGGTGGGAAAGTTATTTCCTATGCCTTAAGGCAAATTAAGATCCATGAAAATAATTACCCTACCCCTGACCTTGAACTAGCGGGGGTGGTTTTTGCCTTAAAGATTTGAAGACATTATTTGTATGGTGTTCATGTAGATGTGTTTATCGACCACAAGAGTTTGCAATATGTATTTAATCAGAAGGGTCTAAATCTTTTCCAAAGAAGGTGGCAAGAATTATTGAAAGATTATGATATGAGTGTTATCTATCACCCCAGTAAGGCTAATATAGTGGCAGATGCTCTTAGTCGGTTGTCTATGGGTAGTGTTTATCATATTGAAGAAAATAACAAGGAGTTGGTTTGACATGTTAATAGATTGGCCCAGTTGGGTGTTCAGTTAGTGGACTCCACCAAGGGTGGTGTTATGGTTCACAACAACTCGAAATCGTCTTTTGTGGTTGATGTGAAATCCAAGCAAGGTCTTGATCCATTTTTGGTCGAATTAAACGAAACGATTCTTAAGAAATCCATTGAGGCTTTCTCCCAAGGGGAGATGGTGTACTTAGATATCAAGGTCATTTGTGTGTTTCTAATGTTGATGACTTGAGGGAACAAATCTTGTCAGAAGCCCATAGTTCTCGGTATTCTATTAACCTGAGATCCACCAAGATGTACCGTGATTTTTGGGAGGTCAATTGGTGGAATGGGATGAAGAAGTACATTGAGGAATTTGTGATTAAGTGTTCTAATTGTCAACAGGTGAAAGTTGAGCATCAGACACCGGGAGGTTTATCCCAAGACATTAGCATTCTTGCTTGGAAGTGGGAAGATTTGAACATGGACTTTATTGTTTGATTGCCTCACACCTGGTGACAACATGACTCGATTTGGGTTATAGTCGATCATATGATAAAATTGGCTCATTTTATTCCCATCAAGGCTTCCTATTTAGTGGAGGATTATGCTAAGTTGTACTTGAGAGAGATGGTAAAGTTGCATGGAGTGCCTTTGTTCATTATTTCCGATCGTGGTACACTTCCCTATTTTGGAAGTCTTTCCAAAAATGTCTTGGTACTCGTGTTAAGCTTAGCACGACCTTTCATCCCCAA
Organism: Solanum piurae; assembly: GCA_029582685.1. Taxonomy (NCBI): domain Eukaryota; kingdom Viridiplantae; phylum Streptophyta; class Magnoliopsida; order Solanales; family Solanaceae; genus Solanum; species Solanum piurae. Next base: position 23,227 of record JAJOOO010006271.1, read on the forward strand.
ACTGATGGGCAAGTGGAGCGTACTATCCAAACTTTGGAATACATGTTGAGAGCTTGTGTGATTAATTTTAAGGGTAATTGGGATGACCATTTGCCATTGATTGAGTTTGCTTATAACAATAGCTATCACTCAAATATTAATATGGCTCCATTTGAGACATTGTATGGTAGGAGGTGTAGATCTCTTATAGGTTTGTTTGACGTGGGTGAAGTTTCCCTAATAGATCCCGAGTTGGTGCATGAAGCCATAGAGAAAATTTGACTTATTAGAGAAAGTTTCTAAACGACTCAAAGTCGGCAAAAGTCGTATGTCGACGTAAGACGAAGAGATCTTGAATTTGATGTTCATAATTGGGTTTACTTGAAAATTTCACCCATGAAGGTGTAATGAGGTTTGGTAAGAAAGGGAAGCTTAGTCCCCGTTATGTAGGCTCATATTAGATCTTGAGACGTGTTGGTAAGGTTGCTTATGAACTAGATTTGCCCAATGAGTTGGCATCGGTGCATCCGGTTTTCCATGTATCTATGTTGAATAAATGTGTTGTTGATCCAAAATCCATAGTTCCCTTAGAAGGTTTAGGCGTTAAGGAGAATCTTTCTTATGAATAAGTTCCGGTTAAAATTTTAGATCGAAAAGTCAAGAAGTTGAGAAATGAAAAAGTGTCTTCCATGAAATTGTTGTGGAGAAATCAATTAGTTGAGGGTGCTACTTGGGAGGCCGAGGCTGATATGATGTCCTGATATCCTCATCTCTTTCCTTCTACTCCTACTCTAGCTTGAGGTAATGAGTTCCTCATGGTTTGTTCTTTGTTTTGGAGTCATGTGTCTTGAATGTTTCCATGATTTCCTTACCATGCGTGATTAATGAAAAGTTTAAGTTTTTGAGAAATTGAGTCAATTTGATTGATTTCTACATGTTTATGTGCATTGAGTACGAGTTGCATGTAGACTTTATGATGTGATGTTTTGTAATGTGTTGAGCTTGGAGTTGATGTTACCTCCTCGAATATGTGTATTGCATGCATGATGGGCTGTTAGTTTTAATTCCACCCCTCTTATGATGTTTTGATTACGTCCTAACTTGGAGTCTATATTTACTCCTTGGTTATTAAGTTGACTAAACGAATATAATAATGAGTTAAAGTTAAGTCTAAACCATATTCCTCGTGGGATCGATCCCAACCTACAAGTTGGGTTCTTTACTTGAAAAGGATCGCTTATAGTTCTTTAGGGAGGTGTAATTTGAGCTTATCAAATTTTGGCGCTGCTACCGGGGAATACAATTTTTAGATTAAGTTTAACTACATTATTGAACTTTCGTCAAGTTTTTTTCTGATTTTATGTTTTGCTTTTGTTTTCTACAGGTTTCTACTCTAGTGTATGCCAAGTACACGGAGTCGAGGCGAACCATTGACCCCCTACGATCCAGAGTTGAAAAAAACATTGAGAAAAATGAATAATCAAGGGGTCCATAATAATCCAATCATTGAGGAACATGAGGATGGAGATGAATTGCAGCCTCGTAGAGTTGGTAATGTAAATGCTCAGGTACATGGTGATAATCTAATCGGAGATGCAGAGAGGATACAGAATCTGCCAGCACCTAGGTTGCATGATAACTACAGGGTTGACTACAATACCGCCGAATCAGAAGAACCTATTGTTCTTCCCCCTCTACCTCCGGGACATACATTTGTGGTAACCAACAGTCTGATGCAAGTGCTTACAATAAGAGAGTTTTTTTCTAGTCTAGCTTCGGAAGATCCACATGGTCACATGGCTAAGTTGAGAAGTGTCTGCAGTGTTGTTTTTTCTGAGCTTCCATACAATTCGAATCATACATGTGACCAATTGCATAGGGTGTTCATGGTGAAGTATTTTCTGCTGTCTAAGAAGTTGAATCATAAGGATAAATTGAACAACTTCGTAGCACTACCTGTGGAGTCTATAAGTAGTTCATGGGATAGGTTCACTACATTCATAAGAAGGGTTCCAAATCACCGCATAGATGATGAGTCACTGAAGGAGTACTTCTACAGAGGTCAAGATGACAATGGAAAGTTTGTGCTAGATACTATTACTGGAGGATCATATGGTGAGTGCACTTTTGAGGAGATCACTGAAAAATTAGAGAAGATTTCCCAAAATAATAAGGCATGGAGCACTAGAAAGGAGAACACTGGTTAAAATACATTTGCAGTTCAAACTGCACCTAGCCAAGCCAATGATGATATTTGTGAAGATATGGCTCAAATGAGGACAAAACTGGGTTTGCTATTGAAACATGTGAGTGAAGGTGCAGAAAAGGTGAATGCGGCAAACTACTTGACTAGACCTCCACCACCACCAGTTGAGGAATGTTACTATGATGAGGATGCATAGTTGGTTAATGATCAGACGGGGGGTTTCTGAACAAACGCCCAAGGTTCCAACTCAAATAATTGGCGCCAAGGTCAAATAAACCAAGGTCAGAATTATGGAAGCTACAATCAAGAAGGTAACTATATCCAGGATGGGAACTACAATCGTGATAACAACTACAACTGAAACAACTATGGCAACATGAATGAGAGAGTTGGGCCCTATGTTCCACCTGATAATAGGGAATATGGTAATAGAGAGGCTGGTGGTAGTATGTCACACATTGAGGATATGATGCAAAAGAGGATGAAGAGGTTTGATGCAACTGATGAGAATGTGAAAGAGATGCGAAATGACTTGTTTGGAATCGGTCAAAAAGTTGATGCCCATGCAGTGTCGATCAAGAAACTTAAGCAACAATTTAGTTAGTTGTCCACCAATGCAAATCCACATTAGCCTGGCACACTTCCTAGCAACACCATCCAGAATCTGAAAAATTATGGGCATTGTATGACAGTAACTTACTACTCATGGATGAAAGCAGACCATTGATCCACCCATGTTGTTTGAGGTTGAAAAGGTGGTAGAGAATGATGAAGATGAGATTGAGGTTACTGAAGGCCCAAAATATAGTCCTAAAAAGAAAGCTGAGGTGACCCAAAAGGTTTTTCCTATGCCTATACCTCTGCCTCCATTCCCACCGAGATTGGTGAAGAAGACTGAAGACGGTAAGTACTGCAATTTCATTACTATGTTTAAGCAGATTTCCATCAATGTTCCATTGATAGAAGCCTTGGAGCAAATGCCTGGGTATGTGAATTTTATGAAAGATTTGGTGACCAAAAAGAGGGTTGTGAGTTTTGAGAATGATGAGAGAATGCAACATTGCAGTGCCATTACTACTAGGTCACTTGAAAAAAAGAAAGAGGATCCTGGAGCTTTTACTATTCTTTGTACCATTAGGATGTTACACTTTGCGGAAGCTTTGTGCGCTTTAGGGGCCATCATTAATTTGATGCCATTGTCCATCTACAAGAAGTTGTGTTTAGGGGCTCCAAAACTGTCTGCGATGCATCTACTCATGACCGATAGAACTGTGAAGAAGCCAATTGGTGTGTTCCAAGATGTCCTTGTGAAAGTGAAGTCGTTCATTTTTCTGGCAGATTTTGTGATACTTGATTGTGAAGTTGACTTTGAGGTTCCCATCATCTTGGGGAGACCATTTCTTGCTACTGGGTGTGCCATAGTCGATATGAAGAGAGTGCAGATCAAGTTCCGACTGAATAATGAGGAGGTGACTTTAATATCTGTAGGTCATGAAGTAGGGAAGCGATCTTAAGTCGGTATCAGTGGTGAATCATATTGTGGAGCAAGGTTCTAATGTGTCTATTGAAGAGAGGTTGGATGTTGATGCACTGGAAGAGGTAATGATGAATTTTGATGGTAATGGTATTGAAGACTATGATGAATTAGTTGTCGCACTTGATAGGTTAGAATATCGTTCCAAAACAAAAAGATTGGAGTTAGATATGAAGAATCACGAATCCCCTCTTGCAAAACCATCTGTGGAAGAGCCTCCAAAACTGGAATTGAAAGCTCTACAGTCACACTTGAGGTATGTATTCTTGGGGAGAGATAGCACTTTACCGGTAATCATTTCTGCGGATTTGAGAAAGAAGTAAGTTGAGGGTATGGTTTCTATTTTGAAGAGGTTCACGAGGGCTATTTGATGGACTATTGCGGATATTATTGGTATTCCACCGGGCATTTGTTCTCACAAAATCCAACTCATGTCGGACAGTAAGCCAAGTATTGAGCACCAAAATAGACTGAATTCCCCTATGCAAAGAGGTTATGAAAAAGGAGATCATTAAGTGGTTGGATGTTGGAGTCATATATCCCATTACTGATAGTAGTTGGGTTTGTCTTGCTTAGTGTGTGCCCAATAAAGGGGGAATCACCATGGTTCCAAATGCTAAAAATTAGCTTGTTCCAATGATGTTGGTGACTGGTTGGAGAGTGTGTATGGACTACCGCAAGCTAAATGCATGGACAGAGAAAGACCACTTCCTTATGTAATTCATGGATCAGAAGTTGGATCATCTCGCTGGTAAGGGTTGGTATTGTTTTCTAGATGGTTATTTGGGATACAATCAAATCTCCATAGCTTCGAAAGACCAAGAGAAGACCACCTTCACTTGTCCTTATGGGACTTTCTCATTCAAAAGGATGCCATTTGGGTTGTGTAATGCTCCAGCGATCTTCAAACATTGTATGATGTCGATATTTTCAGATATGGTGGAGGACACTATTGAGGTATTTATGGATGACTTTTCTGTGGTAGGTGACTTGTTTAATGGTTGTTTGATGCATCTGACCGAGGTACTGAAATGGTGTGAAGAGTGCAATCTGGTGCGCAACTGGAAAAAGTGTCGCTTCATGATGAAAGAGGGGATAATTTTGGGTCATCGGATTTCTGAGAAAGGTATTGAGGTTTATACAGCCAAAGTTGAGGTAATAGAAAAGCTTCTGCCACCTATCTCTGTAAAGGGTGTTAGGAATTTTCTTGGGCATGCAGATTTCTACCGGAGGTTCTTAAAATATTTCTCAAAAATTGCACACCCATTGTGCAATATGCTCGAAAAGAGTCTAAGTTCGATTTTGATGATGCTTTTCTCAGAGCATTTGGAGAGTTGAAGGCCAAGTTAACTTCTGCATCTATCATATTTCACTGGATTGGGGACAACCGTTTGAAGTTATGTGTGATGCGAGCCGGGTGGCAATGGGGGTAGTATTGGGGTAGAGGCAAGAAAAGATTATTCATCCGATTTAGTATGCCAGCAAAGCTCTGACTGTATCCCAAAAGAACTATACTGTGACTCAACAGGAACTCCTTCCTGTGGTTTTTGCATTCAAAAAATTTAGGTCCTACTTGCTTGGTTCTAAGTTCATTGTGCATACTGACCATTCTGCATTGAGGTATCTAATGGCTAAAAGGGATGCAAAACCGAGGTTGATTAGATGGGTGTTATTGTTGCAAGAGTTTGAGTTTGAGGTGAAATATAGAAAGGGTACAAAAAATCAGGTTGCCGATCATTTGTCTAGATTACAGTAGGAAGGTATGATCAAGTTCGAGGATGGAGTTGAGATTAATGATGCATTCCCTGATGAACAAGTATTGGCTGCTTCTTATGATCTTATCCCTTGGTTTGTAGATTTTGCTAATTACTTGGAAAGTGATTTGGTTCCATCGGATTTTTCATTCCACGAAAGAATAAAATTAATGTTTGATGTTAAGAAATTATTTTGGGATGAGCCTTACTTGTTATGTATTTGTGCTGATGGGATTATTCATCGTTGTGTGCCCGAGGTTGAGATGATGAGTATACTAGAGGCATGTCATTCATCGCGTGTTGGTGGTCACCATAGTGGTATCCGAACTGCTCACAAAATTTTGCAGTGTGGGTATTACTGGTCTACCATGCACCAAGATGCTCTGGATTTCGCCAAGTCTTGTGATCATTGCCAAAGAGAAGGAGGAATTTCAAAGAAGCAAGAGCTACCTATGAATTCGATATTGGTGATTGCGTTATTTGATGTTTGGGGCCTTGACTTCATGGGTCCATTTGTGAGTTTGCATGGGATGAAGTATATTCTTGTTGCATTGACTATGTATCGAAATGGGTGGAAGCAACTTCGCTTTCAAACAATGAGAGAAAGAGTATCACCGCATTCCTGAAAAAGAGTATCTTCTCCATATTTGGTACACCTAGGGCGATTATCAGCAATGGAGTTTCTCACTTTTGTAACAAGTTGTTCAAGGCATTTCTAGAAAAATATGGGGTTCGTCACAATGTAGCCCCTCCTTATCATCCGCAGTCTAGTGGGCAAGTTGAGGAGTCAAACAGAGAGATCAAGCAAATCCTTGCAAAGACTGTAATACCAACATAACTGATTTATCAAAAAGGCTTGATGATGCTCTATGGGCCTATCGCACTACATTCAAGACTCCCATAGTTATGTCACCTTACCAACTTGTATATGGGAAGTCATGCCATCTTCCTGTAGCGCTAGAGCACAAAGCAATGTGGGCGCTAAAAAAGTTGAATTTGGATTGGGTTCCGCATCGAGTTAAAAACTGAAGGACATGAATGAGCTTGATGAGTTTCGCCTAAAAGCTTATGAAAGTTGAGCCTTGTACAAGGAGAAGATGAAGAAGTACTATGATCAAAAGATTGAACAGCGTGAATTTGTTGTGGCTGATCTGGTGCTCTTATTCAACTCAAGGTTGCGCATGTTTCCTGGCAAGCTCAAGTCCAAGTGGACCAGGCCATTCAGAGTCACTCAAGTATTTCCACATGGGGCGGTCGAGCTTGAGAACAAGGAAGGAACGAGGTTCAAAGTGAACGGGCAGAGGATCAAAGTATACTTGGGGAAATTGGAGAGTGTGCAAGAAGTGATTGAGGCCTACTATCTAGATGAAGTCTGAGTAATCAAGGTGTTTGCGTTGTGCCGCGACTTTAAATCAACCGTTGCTTGGGAGGCAACCCAAGATGTACAATCTAGTCAACTATAGGAGTTTCTTTTTTATATAGAAGTTAATTCCTTCTTTCTTTTTGATTTTTTGTAGCTCTTTCGATAGGTGTTTTATTTTTTTTATTAATGTTGGCTAGATATAGAATAGGTTATGTGTCTAAAAAGTGTCCAGAAAATGTAAAAAAAGAAAGTTCTAATGGTTGCTAGGTGTACAGGGACGAAAGGAAAAACCTACAGAAAAGAGTTGTGCAGTGGTCAACGGACCTCATCGATGGTCCGTTGGTCAATCCATGGACCGTGGATGGTTTCTGTAGATCCCAGGTAAATTTTCTAATTTTTCTAAGTGTCAGAGTGACCTACGGACCACACCTACAGTCCGTAGGTTGACCCACAGACCGTCGATGGGGTCTCATGGGTCCAATTTAGGATGTTGCCTGACCCGATCCGGACCCCTCTTTTATAAAAGCTTTCATTTTTAAAAACATTCCACACTTCCATAATTCCCTCCCAACCATTTTTAAGCTTCCACATACCCATTTTCATCCTTTAATAACCCACCAAATCATACCTCACTATTGTACAATCAAATTCCAAATCCCATATCTCCCGTCTTCTCTCCCTAATCACTTCTATTTTCTTCCCCAACGATTCCAAAGTCCGGGTTTGGTGTCGAAGGCTAGCGAAGGTTCAAGGATTTCATTGCACTCACACACTCACCAACTTCGATTACTTGTAAGGTAAACAATTTCACCCTAACTTTGAATCCATTGTTCATTGTTTACATCATGAAATCACGAAGCTGAACTTCACCTTAGGTTGTTGAGTGTGTAAGTGTGTAGTAAATTAGAATCAACTAAATAGAGTCATAGGTCTAAATGGGAGTTTTGACTTAGGGTTCGTTGTTTCGATATGTTACAAAGTTGAAATTGTGTGTAATCGAAACCCTAAGGATGATGAACTACCATATATTGTGTTGAAATGCATGATTAGACTTAGTTTGATTGAAAAAAATGTTGAAATTTAGGCCTGGCACAAAACTGATCTACAAATTCCACCCACAGACCGTAGGTGGGGTTCGTGGATCAGTAGCACACAGAAATTGGGCCAAATCTAGAACCACAGTGTGAACTACGGTTCATCGTTCAATCGATGAACCATTCTGCACATCTGTGGTTCTGCATCTGGGACCTGATTTCAATCACTTGACCTATGGAGGGGAGCCACGGACCGTCGTTCCATTGATGAACCATAGGTACCCACCTTGGTTCGCCAGTTCAGCTACCGTCTGAGAATTTTTTTTATTTGGTTTTGGTCTGAGTCTAGTTCTAAAATTCGTCCATGAGTCTTAATGCCTTGTTTTGGTACTAACTAGTCTACCACAGGTACCATGGGTCCGAATCAAAATCCTACCTAAGCAAGAGGGGGCAAGTCCAAATCCGTTGCTCCTTTTCGATGTCTTTTTGATGAGGTCACTGACACCGAGTACATTCCACCTACCACCAGGATCTCCCCCACTGCCCCCCGTACTACTAGAAATAGAGCCTAGCAGGTTAGCTCCAACGAGGTCACTTCCCCACAGTCTGAGAAGGGGTCATACAGATCGAAGCATAGGCTGGATCAGAGTTGCAGTCCAACTCTAGTACTAGTGGCAGCACAGTTTCTTCCTCTGCGGCTGATAGCTTAGGTGACATCCCAATACCTACCAGAGTTGAGCCTTCCCCAAGGCCAATGAGCCGAATAGATGGTGCATTTTGGGCTAGTTCCAGTTCTATGAGAATGGCACTATGGTGAACGAACACCGGAGGATGGCTCAGACCATTACTGAGGAGCGCAGGGTCCTTACAAGCAGCCTCCACACTGCACGAGCTATTGAGGAGCTCTTCAGGAGGCATAAATTAGAGTGGATGGCACGGGGACCCGAGAAGTACAGTAAGGATATTACGAGAGAATACTATGACTCATATGCTGCTGTAACACCCCGGAAACTAGTAGGCTAAACTAAAGCTAAACGTGAGGGTTAACGTCAAGGGAAAAAGAGGCAAGGACCAAGGAGAATGGGCAAAGGCCAGCTTGCCCAAGCTTGCCAGGGCACTGCCCACACTGCCACAAGTCTTCACGACCCATGGTGGCCACCACAATCCATGGTTCCACTCGTGGTGGTGAGGCAATAAGGTTCCAAAGGCTTCCCAAGTTGGCCTCCTCCACACGAGCCACTTCACGGCTCGTGAAGACCTAGAAGGCTCGTGGGAATGGTTGTGTTCTTGCCTTCACCATGTGGGGGTTAAGTTAAAGTGCCATAGATACTGTTCAAGGGACCACGGTCACCTTCAAGGGCAGTGGTGCCCTTGACGGCTCGTGAAGGTGGTCGTAGTCCCTGGCACTAGGCTGCCTAAGGAGGGTTATTTTGGGAAATTCCAAATTAAGTTAGTATTGAGTGATGTTGTTTTGTATAGTTTAGGACATCTCTATAAGCTATTTTAACCCTTCAACCACCCCAATTAAGTCATTATTTGCCAAGACCCAAATCAAATCCCCAAAGATCATCTTCGCTAAAATATTTCTCTCTCTAGAAAGTGAAGAAAAAGAAAAAGAAGGGTCAAGCTAGGTTAAGACTCCATTGTTTCAATCTTTCTAGGATTTATAATAAAGGTATGATGTCTTATTCATTCATGGATCCCTTTCATCCATGAAGCCCCCATGTTTCCCTAAATAGTAAAGATGAATCCCTAATTCTAGTTAGGGTTCCTTCCTATAATGTGGGTATTGTTTTGTGTTGATCCAATTGAGTGGATAATGGTTGTTTATGATGTAATTACATGTTTTTAGTATGATTATATATGTATTCTTGATTAATCTAAGATTTTAGGGTGAAATTGATATAGTTTGGTTTTATGCCATGAAAGAGGAAATTGAGGGCTTAGATGTGATCTTCCAAGATTGATGAATTACTTTTTGAATTTATTGGGATTAGAGAACCTAGATATGAAATGATTATATTAGGGTTTTATGATGATTCTTGATTAGTAGTGTTGATATTGATTTTATATGATTATATATGACTAGAATTGCTTAAGAATAAAACATGTGGTTAGATTGTCTTGAGAATTAGGCATATATGATGACCATGTGAAGTATTGCTTGAGAGTAAGGCTTGTAGTATGAATGCGATTTCTAGGGCTTTCAAGGTAAAAGCTAATGTGAATGAACTAGGAATGTTAAGGCTTGAGAGTGAATCTATTATGTATGTTGATTTGTATATGGTATTATTATGGAATGACTTTATCCACGTGACCTATATTATAAGTATATGAGGTTATGCATGTAGTGTTTTGATTACTTGAATTATGATTATATCCATATCTAAGTTAGTCATTCTAGATATGTTGATTTGATATGAGCTTTGACCCTTGAAAGGGCAATATATGATATCATGCATGTTTTATGAAGGCTATGTATATGCTTTAAAAACACTTTGAGAGTAAATTGATTATGATTATGATCTTGTTGTGTGTTGGTGAAAGGATATTCTCATTATACAACTATGTATGAATATTGCATGATGTGAATGGTTTTCTCACAATATGATGATTCTAAGGTTGAAAGGATATTCTCACCTATGGAATATATGAGCTATCTTATGCGTTATGTTGGATAGAGTATCAAGATATTCTTCCATAAATATTAATTTAAGTCAAGACTTAATATGAACTCTGTGGTAATTATACTTAGCATCGAGTGGATATTGAATATGAGATGGAAGTTTTTACGCTAGTTGAGTCCGACTTCTCAATGAAAGCTTTTACACTAGTTGAGTCTGGCTTTCCAAATGGGTTCCTTCTACGCTAGTGGAGTCCGGGTTCCCAAAGTATGTATCTCATGAGATGGAGACCTTCTACCTTAGTTGAGTCCGAGTTTCTAGTAGCAATATCATTATCCCATAAACTACGTGCCCCCGTTGGTTACTTTGCTATTTGATCCACCTAAGTTAAGAGTATAGTTCTACCTTAGGCAGGTAAAGGAACCCTTTTCGGTGTGGGTATCACCGGATTCCATGTTAAGATCACATGGTCTATGTTGGTTAAGGCTCATTCCCACTATGAAAATAATATGAACAAGAATATGAATTATGAACTATGGCTACTCAAGAAGCTTTACTTAGTATGGGTGAGATTATGGGATCTTATTCATGCATTGCACAAGTATGCTTTGAAGGTAGCTATGAGGTGTTCCTCTTAGGTTATGATGATCTATGTAATGAATATACTTATGATTTATGCTTATGATATATGCCTAGTTTGGTTGTTGATATAGTTGCTTTCCAATACAGGTGAGACTAAAGGTGAATGTTCCCTTGTCGATGAGAAGTAAGCTAAGGATGAGATCAAATGATGATAATTATGCATGAGGACCTAAAGTGACTTGCTTAGTATGGGTGGAATTATGGGGTCTTATCCATGTATTGCACAAGCTTGCCTTGTGGTGGCTTATGAAGTGTTTCTCTTATGTTATGTTAAACTATGTTGTTATATCTTATGCTTATGACTTATGTTAGTGTCTCTTATGATTATGGTTTATGTCTTATGTTGACTAATGCCTCTTATATGTTTATGTTGATGATTTATGCTAGTCATCATATTTAGTACATTATTGTACTAACACATACTTTTGCCTACATTCTTATCAAATGTAGGGTTCGGTGATATTGAGTTCCATCCTCGTGGTTGTGTTAATAGTAGATCAAGAAGAGAAGTTTTGGTGAGTCCTCATAGCATCGAGGACTTGATCAACCTTTCCTTTTATGTCTTTCTTTTATGTTTAGATTTTTTGTGGGTTGTGTCCCTAACTCTTTTCAAGTATAAGATGATTTGAGACAAGTGTAATAGATTTCCGCTTCATTTTATGAAACTTCAATTGTATTGAAAAATGTTTTAAATTTTAGCACTTTTCTATTATCTTATGTTGTGATATGTTAAGTGGCTTACATGGAGCCTTTCAGGGTTTTATGTGCCTTGTTACATCTAGGGGGTACCCTTAGGTCGTCAAAAACTTGGTAATCAGAGCACAAGGTTTAGAATGGTTCTAGGATGTCTCAAACCACATCTAGTAGAGTCTTGTTCATTGATGTGAAGCGCGTCACATTTATGAATAGGAAGCTATTGGATGTTTAGGAAACTTCACTTCTTCATTCTCTAAGTCATGACATAATGTTTAACTCTATTAGGTCTTTCTCCTAATCCATGCCCAATGGTTTGCAGGTTATGACTACTACAAGGGCTAATGTTAGAAGGAATGAGGAAGACAATGTGGATCAAGAAGTTCCTCCGCAAGCTCTAATTGACCCTTTAGCTGTGAATGTGATTAATGAGAAGCTTAGGTTTGGTTTTCAACTGTTGACTCAAGCCGGGATAGAAACTCCGAAATTTTATGGGTCAAAGATGGAAAAAATTCCCCAAGAGTTTATAGATGAGATCTCTAAGGTGTTGGACTTTGTGGGAGTGACTCCGGTAGAGAAGGCGAAAGTAGCCACTTACCAATTGAGAGGTGTTGCTCAGGTTTGGTTTAATCAATGGAAGGAGGCTAGACCGATAGGAATGGGTCCCATAGAGTGGGAAAGATTCAAGAGTGCTTTTCTAGATAGGTTCTTCCCTTTAGATATGAGAGAAGCTTTAGTGGTTGAGTTCATTAACCTTAGGCAAGGTAATATGAGTGTTAAGGAATATGCTTTGAGGTTCACCCAATTGTCTAAGTATGCTCCAATTCTAGTATCCGATCCTAGGTCGAGAATGAGTAAGTTTGTGTCGGGTGTGTTCGATTTAGTAGTAAAAGAATGTCATACGTCCATGCTTGATCATGATATGAATATTTCTTATCTTATGACTTATGCTCAACAAATTGAGAAGGAGAAACTAGAAGGGAGAGCTAAGGAGAAATAGAGGTCTAGAAATGATGATAGGGTGTCAAACCCTAAACCACAAGGAATTAGTAGTGAGTCCCTATGGCCTTTTTTTTCTAGGTGTGATAGGAGACATGTGGGTAAATGCCTAGCGGGTTCCAATGTTTGTTTCGGTTGTGGTGAGTTGGGCCACAAGATAAGGCATTGCCCTACGGTTGTTAGAAATGAACGGGATAGTCGTTGTAGGTCTCAACCCTACCCTTCATCCGGTCCTAGTGGTTCAAGTGCTAGTGATCCAAAGCAAACTAGGTTGTATGCTCTCCAAGCTAGAGGTGAACAAGAGTGTCCTCCGAATGTTGCTCTCGGTATGTGTTTTATGCTTATTTAGATTCTGGTGTTGCTTGTCTTTTGTGACTATATAGGACTTGATATGCTAGAATGTGATTTTTCTTTGGTATAAATGGGTTGCATTATGGTTATGTGTATTTGATGGTAGAACCCAACTTAGTCATGATGTGTTTGGGGTATGTGGATAGATTTGATGAATAGGGTGTTAGTTGAACCCATTTACTGTTTGTTGTTGTTTATTGCCTTGGAATAGGTGATGAAATGAGCGTAAATGGTAGCAATGCCAGCCAGCAGGGCCAAAATGATGATATAGGAAATCTGAATGATGTGAACGAGGCCAATGTGAATGATATACACATGGGTGGTGTAGGTGCCATCTTGCTGCCACCGGTCGTGGGGAATGTGGGACGTGACGAGCACAATATTGCAACTCTTGCAAATGAAGGGGTTATTTGGTGGTTTGGCGCATGAAGACCCTCACGACCACATTAGAAACTTTGTGGACATTTGTGATTATTTCTCATTGAAGAATATGTACCAAGAGTCGGTTAGGCTCAGGTTGTTCCCATTCTCACTAATGGGAGAGGCTACCAAATGGTTAGTCGATCTCCCAAGGGACTCAATCACAATTTGGGATGAATTGACTAAAGCATTCTACACAAGGCTCTTTCCTCCTTGGAGGATGATGTCTTTGAGAGATAATATCCAAGGTTTCAAACTCTTGGATGGTGAGTCAATCCACGAGACTTGGCTCCAATTTCAGAAATTACTAATTCAATGCCCGACTTGTGGACTCCCAAACAACATCTTGCTACAGTATTTCTATCAGAGTCTAGATTCAGTGAACAAGGGAATGGTTGATCAACTTGTCCAAGGTGGTATTATGCAGCATTTGTTTGAGATTGCTTCTGTGTTGCTTGATAACATGACCAAAATCAATCGAGCCTAGTATACAAGAGAGGATCAAGTGTCACCCTTGACATTTAGGATGAAGAAGGAACAAATTGAAAAAGACCAAGAGAGGGACCAAAACATGGCTAAAATGATGACCCAATTGGATCTCTTGTCAAAAATGTAATGGGAAGTGGCACTAGAGCGGTAAATGTTATTGGTGTGAGCGTGTGAGCAGGGTGAACCACTATGAGGAACATTTTGAGGCTATTTATAATGAGAAAGTGAGCTTTCTTGCAAATCAGGGTGGTAGTTTCCGTCTGAGCTATCCTAGGATGGGCGGGAATCAAGGTTTGAATAGAGAACGTGATGATGGTTGGAGAGACCGTGAAAGGGAATGGCGTGATCGCAATGCAAGTTGGACGGAGAAAGATGAGTACAAGGAGAGATATGTACCTCCCCATGAGCGTCAAAATCCCAAAGATCAAAAGGTTGACACGGAGAATTTCCGCACTGAAGATACCCTCAAGAGACCACAAATACCCTCAAGAGTTCACAACCAAAAATTTAGGGGTGTGGCAAGCCACGTGGGACTAATCCCTCCACCTAAGCGTTGCGAACTAGGATTCTGTCACGACCCGAGTCTACAACCTGGACGTGGCCGGCACTCAAGAACCACTATTGGTCCCCAAGCGAACCCTCATCTTGGATGACTACAAGCGGAAGACTAACTTAAGCATGCACAAAAGCTTAAAAACTGAATAAAAATTCATGAAACTCAAATGAAAAACTCTTAATAAATAAATTATTCAACTCGCCATAAAATAGGCAACTTAAGTCTTTAAAACATTTAACAAATTAAATGAACAGGCTTCTGAAACTCTACTGTCTATCTATGAAGCCTCTAAATGACAAAGATAGAAGTCGAGACAAGACCCACAACATCCTAACAACTGATATAACTGAAAGTAAAAGTGGAATCCTCCTGAAGCAAGGAGGCTCACCATAGCTAACTCTAACTCCATGTGGTATCAACGAAGCTCTTGTTTATGACCCTGAATACATGTATCTGCATCATTAAATGATGCAGGCCAAATGGCTCAGCACGTGGAATATACGAGCATGTAAGGAGAAATCTAAAGCATAACATAAGCTTGAACTTGATAAAAAGGAAACATACTTACCTCTTTTCAAACTTACTCAACTCAATGAATGCTCAAGGATACTCAAAACTACTCAAACTTACTCAACTCAAAAGTACTCAAGGATAAGATACTCAACTCAGTAATAAGGTTCTCAACTCAGTGAAACTCAATAATAAGGTATTCGACACAATGAATCAAAGATCAACTCAAGATACTCAACTCAAGATACTCAACTCGAAATACTCAACTCATGAAACTCTAGGATAAAGCAATAGTAAAAGATGCAATATATATATATGGAAAGCTGTGAAACTGTAGATATCAACTCAATGTATTGAAAAATACAATAATACTCAGTGTGTATATAAAAATACAATATAACTTTTTGGGAGTTTCTCCTAACCGACAACAATCACTATGAGTTATGTGATGATACAGCGTCTCGCCCATGCTGCCAGAATTGTCCTATACTTTGCCAAGGTATAAGACCTCTCAACTAAGTGGATCCACTAGTCTGTGCTAAAAATCACTAAGGAATCATCTAAAAAATATGACCCTTTCTACCCACGTTGGCTACGTGGTTTATGGAGATTTGAGTTATCTAAACTCGTCCCCATATCGGTGCTCAATACTACTCCCAAAATATACTCAGCACATATGGTTGAAAAACATAACTCTTTTTGTGGTTTGAGATTATTACTCAAAATCTTTCTCTAAAAAGAGATGTTACTCAACTGCTCAAAACTCTTTTGAAAATCTCAGTTTCCTCTTCTTTTAAATGTGAAAACATTTACTCTTGGGAATACTTAGCTCCCATATATCATTTTACGGAAAATGAACTCGGTTCTACTCTTTCTCAACTCAAGTTCTCAATTCTTAAAACAAGTTTAGAAAAAGTTGTAAAAGACTTCTCAAAATAGGGTTCATGCCGAATTATGGACTTGAACGACTCAATTCAAAGTTTTCAATAACCATAAAAAGAACTCGATACTCTGAACTCAACAACTCAGGACTCAAGAACTTCAATGATACTACTCATTTCAAGAATGCTCAACTCATAAGGTTCATGCGGAATTATGAGCATGAATAACTCAACTCAAGGACTCAATGATACTCCTCATCTGAGGATTTCTCGACTCAAATGGTTCATGCGGAATTATGGGCATGAACTACTCAACTTAAGGACTTCATGGGTAACATGTAATAGTTTCATGATTAGGAATATAATCTCAGAAGGGTTAGGAACTCAATACTTAAGACTTAGAACTTGAATATACTACTCCTCTCAAAGGTACTCAATTTATGAAGTTCATGTAGAATTTATGGACATGAACGACTCGACTTGAGAGTCTACATAACAACATGGAAATCATGTACACGACTCTTCTCACTCTCGTACTTACTTTCTCAAAACTTAGCTCGAATCGATAGTTGATCTCAAAGGATTCACGATTAAACTCAAATTCTCTCTTGGACTCTACTCTTAACTCTCTCTTGAATGTGAATTATGAATTCAAGAGTTATGGTTCATGATATGAAGGATCTAAGTGATAGATTATACTCATGAATACATTCTCCTCACTCTCATGCTCACTTACTTGGGTCTTAAAACAAGTTACTAGAAGTTGTAGAAGACGCCACAAAAGGACTCAAAGGGACTTTCTTAGAATGTTCGAAAGAATGCTCAAAACTTAACTTTTAACTCTACCTTGAATTTGAATTATGAATTCAAGGTTATGATCATGTTATGAATGATTTCTAGGTATTTAGAAGTAGCTTAGAGTAGTTACAATCGAAAATGAGTGAAGGTACCCTTCGAAAGAACTCAAACAGAGCAACCGATTGCAAACTGGATTGGGAAGGCAACCCTAGCGCACTGAGTAGCGTGGGGCGCCAGCCCCTAAACTTCATAACATAATTTGGGGCGCACTGTCTGGCGCGACGCGTCAGGCCCAACCCAGAAAATCTTTCGAATTTCTTTGCTCGTTTTCTCACCCTAACTCTCCTAGAATCGAACGGTTTCTTCCCCATTCACTTGGATTCGATTACTTAACATAAGTACACTCTAATCTACTCAAAACACTCACTTTCATCTCAAGAAAACATCAAAACCCCAACACAACAAGATTTAGGATGAACTTCAAGAACACTTCTCAAGAACTCATCAAGAACTCTAATCTTTCAACTTCAAGAATGAAATTTCACTGAAAATAACATGATTGGCGTGTGGGTGAACAAATCCAACACTATGTAAGCTTACATACCTCTTAGGGATTAAACCCATGGCGAAAATCCGCAACCAAACGCAAGAACCTCGACGAAGGCCTTGATCCTATCCTTTTTTCTCCTCTTCCTTTCTCTTCTCTCAAAACCCTAACATATTTTTATGAAGCGTAAACTGAATTCAATCAATTTTGTCCCCAAATTAATTACCAAAAATGAATTTAATTAATTGGGTAGTGAAAAGACCATAATACCCTTCTAAAACTTGATTTTGACTTTCCTTATCTAGACAACCCAACTTCGAATGGACATATCTCCCTTATACGAACTCAAAACTGAGCAAACTCGATGGCATTGGAAAGATAATTCAAAGATATTTCCTACAGTATCTGGTAGCACACCTAACTCATCCTGAGCTAGGAGTTATGGCCGTTTGAAGTCGACCCAAAACTTATACTTAGCTTAACTTTATCAAACTTTCCAAATTTAATTATTTCCAAAAATGGGTTCATTCCAATTCTAATTCTTTCTAGTTCTTTCAAAAAGCGAGGTGTTACAGATTCACTTCAAAAAACTAGACATTCAGTGGTGACAAAAGTCACCAAAAAAGCCCAGAATATCGCCACTAAAGATTTCACTGATTTTTAGCATTAAAATATGATTTTGTGTTTTTTCTTCATTATTTTTAAAAAATCACAAATGATATCGATCAAGAAGGAGTTTGAAGGCACTATATATATTTTAATATCATGTCATTTATAAATGCATAAAATTACAATAATGCATTATGTAGTAGGAGATTTGAGTCGAGCTAGAAGTAATTTTGATTATTTATGTAATAATATTGGATTTTTTAATATTGATAGTACATGTTATTTATTTTAGAAAATAAGGTTGCAATCAAATATTAATTATCATATTTTTTTGTTGAAAAGAATAGGTTTTACGAGCAAATAACTATTGCAACCTTAGTCGTTGCTAAAACTCACTCAAAATCTTAAGTGACAATATTTTGGGATTTTGTGGCGACTTTTGTCACCACTAAAGGTTTAGTTTTTTTGAAGTAAATCCTAGTTGGCAACACTTAGGTGGAGAGTTTAGTCCCATGTGGCTTGCCACGTCACTAAAAATTTGGTAGTTAACTGTTGAAAGTATTTGTGGTCTCTTGGGATAACGGCGAGCGTATTTTTTATCACAATGAAATGGAGGATATAGTGGTTTATTTTACATAGTTTAAGAGTAATTTGACCCTTTTCCGTTTAAAATATAAAACTTTTGAATCTTAATTTTTGCATCGAAATTTACAGCTTTTTAAAAAACTAAAATCCACAGTTCACCTAAAAATTACTACATCTTCATCAGAAAATAATTTTAAAATAATTCAAATGTCACGTACGCCTCTTAATTAAGATAGTTTCCGTTTCTTAATTAGCAACTGCGCACGATTGTAACTCCCTCTTTGACTCAAGCTGAAAACAAACACAGTTACCATTTATGCGTCGGGTGATTTTGTTAAAAGAAAAAAAATAAAGATGCAAATTTTCTTTATTAGTAATTACATTGAAGGTGTCTTTTGCAAATCGAAAAAGCTCTTTTTTGTCGAAATGAAAAGATGTCATCAACAACATCTAAAGTGTCGTTGGGATCTGTTGGGTTTTAAAGGTGTGAATAGGAAATGAAGGGTTGTGACTCGACGAGAGGGAGTTACTCGGATGGCAAGCACCCCTCATTTCCAACCCGAAGGTTGCGAGTTCAAGTCACCAAGGGAGCTCCTAGGAGAGGGTAAAAAAAAAAAGAAAAAAGGTTGTGACTCTCCTGAAGGTAAATTTTCTTTATTAGTAATTAGTTTGAAGGTATCTTTGGCAAATCGATAAAGCTCTTTTCTTCCATCGCACATTGCTTAGTGTAATCTTACTTTACTAATTAAAATAAGAATTTGCTTTTGTTTGGCCATTCAACAGGATTCACATATGTTTTAAAGAAATCATGAATATAAGGGATTGTTGAACATCTTCAAGAGGTAATGCTTATTTTCACTAAGAAAAAATAATAATTTTAAATCCCAACATATGCATCAAAGTAATATACTTTTATTTAAATATTTATAAGCTTAATCATACACTTTTCTAATTAAATGTGTCATTTGTTTGTGGTAACTAATAGACTTCTTTTAGCAATTCAATGGCAGTATCATTAGAACTCAAGTAACATTTTACTTTATTATTACCTCCACGTATTGTAAAAAAACTTTGCCTATAATACTGAACTTTCATTGTGGAGTTTAATTTCAGTGTTTTTTCCATGAAAATTAGTTTGAGACAAAGCACAAGGTTAAAATTTGATAATGTTGTGGTGTAATTCTAAGGTTAGAGATCTATAATTAAATTTAAAAATATCGTATTATTACCGTGACGAAACCAGGAATAAATTTTCAACTGTGCCACTTTTTTCTTTTCATAAGTCATTTTTACATTATATCTTGTATTATTTTAATCTTTTTATTGTTAATTAGATGTGTCTTGCTTCTTAGAATTAATTTAAGTTGTGTCTTGCTTCTTATTACTATAATATAATGATAGAGTTGGGTTTCATTATTTTTGATAGATTTAGAATTCGATGGTGAAACTTGAGTTGAACGTTTTGGATTGAAGAGTTATTATTAGCTCGATGAATTAATCATAATAGGTAACACTAGACGTGTTTAGTTTAGAATGGTTTTCATAGTAAATGATGTTCTTTCATCCCCTCCAAGTGTATAGTGGTAGGGTTTTGCCTTGATTTTCTTACCTTATTTGAAGTTTATTTTTTTTCTTAAAGAAAATTAAAGTCAAAATATTACCACAAATGCTTGAACTTTTTCTGAAAGAAAAATATAGTTTTTCTTCCAAATTTGATTTATTCTTTCCTTAGAGGAAAAGTTTGGAGATCTATAAATTGAAGATTCATATTCTCATAGCATAACACAATAGAATCCACAATGTAGACGTTTAAGAGTTTAGTTTATGAGAGATTTATTCTCTCAACAGTTTTAATGTTTTTCTTTTATATTAGTTTCATATAATAATAATATGTTTTTAGTATTAATTTTTGTCATCTAATTTATCACTGTCTTAATTTGCAATTGTAAGCTTCCGTTGACGCCTAATTACTTTCGAACCCAACATATAGTGCCTAATTAATCTATAATGGATGAACTATTTATAATCTTTCTACCAAATATTTGTAGGACCTAAGTATGTTTGTCCTGGAATATGCACCAATTCAGATTGATCAACTGAAAGTATGAGATTGATGTTGAGGTACGTACTAGACAATTAATAGGATAATAAGAAATTATCAGGTGTTAATAGTTATGTTATGAATGGGCTAATTATTTTTCGTCTCCCCTACACGTTTATCGTTTGCTATATATATCAATTACCGATGAAGATGAAGCTTATACGGTGAAACCAAATGAGCTCTATCTATCAAGTATTGGGTGGAAGAGAAAAAGATTATTTCAGAGTATATAGGGCTGTTCAAAATCGAACTAAAATTGATAATCTGAATCGAAAAAAAGTTATTAGTTTATCAGTATTGGGTTATTGGTTTAGCGGTTTTGATAACGGTTTTGATTTTTTTTGTTATCGAGTTATCGGTTCTTAACGGTTTGAAGTTTTTTCTTAACGAGTTAACTGATAACCCGATAGTAAATTAAATAATTATATTTATACCATTTTTTATATAAAGTCCTTGACTTAGAGTTTGGTTTCCTACTTTTATTTTTGATTGTGTCAAACACTTGGTTAATCTACAATATAAAAGTGTTTTCTATTGAGCAAGATGTAACTTTTGAACTCATGTGCATGGTTTATTTGGTTTGTCACATTGTTTCTAAGTGATATTTTCAATGTTTTTTTTGTGTCAAATCTTAACGGTTAAATCAATAACGATCAAAAACCGATAAGCCAATAACCGATAAACCAATATTTTAATGGTTCTATAACGGTTTAGCATCTCTACAAACCGATAACTAATAAGTCAAACCAATAAACTTTAAAACCAAACCAAACCGACCGGTAAGCAACCTACATGTTGAATCTACTCAAAGCTTAAGTACTCTTTTGTGTCTACATCTAAAGAAGACTGGCATTACCACAAACTCAAATCTTTACACGTACTCATAATGAGAGGTCAAGAATCTTACGAGGCAAAAGAATTATTGGTATTCTCATTATAATATCTATTTCTTATATTTTCATTATATATATCTATTATATTGCTTATGGAGTATTAGATTTGTTAGTGTCTATCTTAATTATATATATATATATAGATGCAATGTCCAAATGTATTTCAAATGTTGGTACTTGTTGGTTGTTGGACCATCTTCATCTTTTGAGTAAACAAACAAGGTCATCCTTTGCTCCCAAATGAGAAATTGCTTTCTGCATTATTTGGAAGCCATTCTGATACTACAAGTTCTAAATCTCAAACCAAAGTTCATTTTCTTATTACATGAGTGAACAATGAATTTTATAAAAAAAAATGAAGAATATCCAAACCTAAAGAAGAACTTTTAGAAATAGGGAGTTTGATCTTCTTATGAAAATTCAATAATAGCAAATAAATAATTTATACATTATTTTTTATTTCATTTCAACTATAAATATTATATTTCACTTAGCCTAAATTGTTGTATGTGTGCACTTAATTAGTGAAATCTGAATGTTAGAAGTGAATGATTGTAATATTACACATATGTTACATAAGAGATATCATTATATTTCTAATATTGTATAACAATTGTTGTTTACATGCGAGCATCTCAATTCAACGAACTTTTATTTTTCATTCTCTTACGGATTATGTTGTCTTACATTACATATAGATATAACAAAAAGGCTTAATCATGGTCCAAAAAATATTTTTTTTCGTCTATGGATATATAGTAATTTGTAACTCAATACTTCTTAGAAGTAATTAATTGTGTCATTTCATATGGCACATCAATCAACATACCTAAGTGAAATTTTATAAATGAGGTTTTGGGAGAATAAAATATGCGCACATAATTGCCTAACTCGTAAAGGTAGAGAAATTATTTTCGAAAGACCCTTAACTCAAATACAATAAAAACAAAAAACAAATCCATTTATAAAACTCATGGGGGGAAAAGAACTAAATAAATAAATGATGCTTACATTAAGCAAATGCCACACAATCAATTTTATGAAATAAGAGAGTTATTTCAACAGTAAAAACTATTTAGATATATCTACATTATATTAAAGAAAAGATAATATAAAAGAATATAGTGAGTGGGAAAATAAATTAAGTGTCAAGATAATTTGCATAACGACAATTAAAACTCAAATGTTCAAGTTGGTAGTAAAAGATTTAAAAAAAAAAAATACTATACACATATTACTAAAAACGTAACGTTAAATTTTGTTACAAATTCATCAAGATAAATTTTATTCATTCAATAAATAATTTTAAATATACGATTTCATCTAGAATATGACATCATTTGAATTATAAAAAGTAAACCACAAATGATAGAAATATTTTAATCAAAATTAAATGAAACCGTGCATCACGTGGCCACTATACTAGTATATATCTAAAACAAAGAATTGGTCAAAATAAATATTTGACATACACTCAAACCTCTATTCAACCACCATTTTTTATAGCAATATGTTTTTATCTCTATAACATTCTACTTATAACTGTGTTGACATTCACTATAGAAGTACATTCTTTTGTAAAATTACCTCTCTATGATAGTCTTACTCAAATATCAATTGAGTAACAATTTTTTATAAAAAGTATATATTACTAATAAAGACAAATATTTAAATATTTATGGTAATCGTTATTAGTGTCATGCACATACTAAATTTCAAGTATGAATATTTAAGAGAAAAATTATACTTAGATGGTGTCCATCATTATTTATGGCCGTAACCTTAAAAGGAAAGGCTATTGGTGACATTTTTTATATCGATATTTTTTTTCTATTTTGTTGGTTAAATTTGTTTAAAAATTGAGTGAAGTAAAAAACAACATTGTTAAAGAAATGTCACTTTCTCCACATATTTAAACTTGAATGTATTTTGAAATGTTTCAATGATATCTGGTCATTTTTATCTCAAAAAAATAAATAACTCTGATAATTTGTATTAATCATTTAAAAGTATTTTTTCTATGTTCTTTCAATTATAACTATTTACTAAAAACTTTAATTTAGTAATATTAATTACATTTTACATTATCATTTACTATATGATACAATACACATGTGCATGTGCCGTGAAACTAGTAAGATTCAAATGAGTGAGAGATTGTTAGAATGACAATATAATTTTAATAAAATGATAATGTCTCTTAATGGTCCATTATGCTTGTTAGTGTTTCATTTGTCATCCTAAATTACTCATAATGCTTTATTATGTTTATTATTGTTGTATTTTTCATTCAAATTACTCATAATTCTCCATTATGATTATTGTTTAATATAAAGAAGCTAATGATATGAAATAAATTGAACAACATGTACAAATGTTAATTTTTATAGAGTTAGAGTCACACTAAGACTTGGCTACTACATACTAATTAGTTGTCGACTAGGGTGTTGTGTCTTATACTAGCTGAAGTTGACTAGGATGAGTTTTTATAATTTTAGTAGTTGTAGTAATCCTATACTAATGTAAATTATATATTTGTATTGTAGTAGGACTCTAAGTATAACTAGCTTAGAACTCACCTCCTATATAAAGAACATGTACTTGACAATATAATCATTAATACGGTAAATAATTCATCACCAACTTAATTATTTACTTAAGATAAGTCAAGAAAAATCTAGTCACGATCCAATTTCTCAGGTCATGATGGCACCTACTATAAACACCAGTAGGTAAGCCTAACCCTCACTCTGAATCCATAAGTGTAACGATCCAAAACTGGACGTGATGACACGCATTTTATCTCACCACGAAAAGTCAGCCTAAAATCCAATTAATACGATAAATATGAAAGTAGAACGAGAACAAAAGTCTAATCCTGTAAAATAATGCAGAAATGCATAATCAACGTAAATATACCCCCAAAACATGGTTGTCACATGTACAAGCCTCTAGATTACAATTGATTCGGAAAAAATTACAAGTCTCAAATGACATTGTTCCTAGAATAGAAAAAGATCATAAATACGGAGTAAGAGGGTCCGCTAAAATGACAAATAACTACCTCACAAATCTCCACACCTCGAACATAGAAAAGGAGAAAGAGTAATTATGCGGATTCAGACTCATAACCTACACAAGTGTAGAAGCAAGGGGTAAGTACCAAATAGCACGATACTGAGAAAAAACTTCTAAATTGTTACGACCCGAGCCTACACCCTGAACGTGGCTGGCACTCGAGAACCATTGCTGGTCCCCAAGCGAACCCTCATCCTGGTTGACTTCAAGCGGAAGACTAACTCAAGCATACAAAGATTAAAAACTAAAATAAAAGTTCATAAAACTTAAATTCAAACTTTAACTCAAATGAAAACTCTGAATAATAAAATATATTCAACTCGCCCCAAAATTAGCAACTTAAGTCTTTAAAACATTTAATCAAATAAATGAATAATACAGACTTCTCTACCATAATGACTATGTATGAAGCCTCTAACTGATAAAGATTGAAGTCGGGACAAGAACCAGGACATCCTGACTAAACTGAAAGGTAAATGAAATTCTTCGGAAATGAGGAGGCTCACCATAGCTAACTCGAACTCTCGGATGTATCAACGAAGCTCCTGTTGAAGATCCTAAATACATGTGTCAGCATCATGAGAAGATGCAGGCCAAATGGCTCAGTACGTGGAATGTACGAGCATGTAAGGGGAATTCTAAAGCATAACATAAGCTTGAAACTTGAAAAAAAAAAAAACATACCTACCTCTTCTCAAACTTACTCAACTCAAGGAATACTCAAGGATACTCAAAACTACTCAAATTTACTCAACTCATAAGTACTCAAGGATAAGATACTCAACTCAGAGATTAGATACTCGACTTCAAAGATATGATACTCAACTTGAAATACTCAACTCTGGATACTCATCTCATGAATACTAAATTAAACTCATTTCATTATAAAGCAGTTTAAAACAAGTGCAATATAAAGAAAAGGAAAACTGTTTAAAACATGATGTCAACTCATAATCATAAATTCATAAAAGACATATCATGCTCGCTCTCAAAGTCTACTTGTGCAATGCATGAATAAAGTCCCATACCCCCATTCACACTAAGTAGAACCCCTTGAGGAACCATGCAACTACTGCTGTGGGAGTTTCTCTAACCGACAACCATCACTTAAGAACTATAGTGATGATACAGCGCTTTACCTCACGCTGTCGAGGTCCATCCTATACCTTGCCATGATATAGGAAGCTAACTCACTAAGTGGATCCACTAGTCTACTGTGAAAAGGATTCATCTAAAAAGTATGACCCTTTTCTACCCATGATGGCTACATGGTTTATTGAGACTTGAGTTAATAAGAACTCGCATCCATATATCAGTGCTCAATACTACTCCCAAAAATATACTTAGTTCATATATTTTTTTAACAAAACAACTTCATCTGTGGTTTGAGATTAATGCTCAAAAACATAGCTCAAAGGCTATCTTGGAAATCTCAGTTTCCCTGCTTGCTTCATTTAGAAAGATATTTCTCCTTCCTGAAAACTAGCCCGAAGGCTCTTTGAAAATCTCAGTTTCTGCTCTTATTTAAAAGTGAAAACATTTTAAACTCTTTTGGGAATGCCTAGTCCCCATATACTTTTGAAGAAATGAACTTCAACTTTACTCTTTACTAAACTCACAACTTAAGTCTTAAAACAAAGTTAAAACGTTTGCAAAAGGACTTTTTGAAAAGACTCTAAGAACTTCCTAGACTTGGCTCTTGACTTTACCTTGAATTTGAATTTATGGATTCAAGGTTATGATTCATGTTTATGGATGGTTTCTAGATGTTTAGAAGTCATTTAGAGTAGTTAGAATCAATGGAAAGTGTTAGGACACCTTAGAACAACTTAATAGGCTGAACGACGAAAAACTGGTGAAAAACGCCGATCCAGGCGCATCCCTGGCGCGCCGCGCCAGCCCCAACTTACTGGGGCTCAAATCTGGCACACTGTTGGCACGCCTCCCCATCCTTCTAGGCGCTATGGGGGCGCGTCGTGCCAGCCTTCCCACAGACGCGATCTGATGATTGTTTTACCTTATTTTCTGATCCTAAATCATTTGAAATCGATTTTCTTTCTCAAATTCACTTTAAATTTATGTACCCAAATCATATACACAAAATCTAACCCAAAAAACTCAAGGAAACAACACTTAAACATTTAGAAACTCCTTAATCCCAGCTCACATTCAAGAACGAAATCAATTCAAGAACAACTATCAAGAACATCAAATTCTCAATCTTTTTAGGACGAAAATACGTTGAATTAAACATGCTTGGCGCGTGGGTGAACTAACCCAACGTTATGTGATCTCACATACCTCTTAGGGATCAAACCCATGGCAAAAATACGCAACAAGACGCAAGAATCTCGACGAACGCTTAATCCTCTCTTCTTTTCTCTTCTCTTCTCTTCTTGACCTCTCAACTAAAACCCTAGGCTAATTTTAGGATTATAAAACTGAACCTAATAGGATTATACCCTTAAAACCTTACTAAAAATGAATTAAATCTTATTTGGTAAGGAAAAGACCAAAATACCCCTTACTATTTTCGGCTAACCTTTCTTAACTGGACAGCCTAACTTCAAAAGGTCATATCTCACTCATCCGACCTCGAAACTTAGCAAACTTGGCGGCGTTGGAAAGATCATTCAAATATCTTCCCTACGGTATCTGGTAGCACACCTAACTAATCCTGAGCTAGGAGTTATGGTCGAACTCATACTTAGCTTAACTTTCAAAATTTCAAATTTTGCTATTTTCAATTTAGTTTTTTCTCAAATTCAATGTGATACATCTAGTGAACTTAACACTTAAGAAATTTTAATTCCTCTGTAAAATCCTACTCACAACGAAGGATAGTTCAAGTCTTAGCTCAGAAAAAATTTGGGGTGTTATAATATCTCCCCCTTGGGATCATTTGTCCTCGAATGACGACTGGTCTGAGGCTAATGGTAAGCTCTCACTATATTCAAGCTTAACCCAAATCCTTAGGTTCAGGTTTTATACCTCTCTATAGGGAATCTCACCCCAAAACTATTACTCTTTACCACCACATTCAAGCTTAGTACTCGAACAACTCCATGAACTCCTACTAACCAACTCCTTAATATCCAACTAAGGGCTCTCATTTAACTATTTCTCTTAGTAAAACCTCATTCTAATCTTCCTCCTTATTTACAACCTTAGATGGAACTATCACACCATCATCATCACGATATGATCATTAACCTCTTCTTTCTAGCATCACTTCATTACTAAAAGGACCTCTAAAAAGATATCCCCCAAACTCTTTGGAATTCATTACTATCTTACTCTCAAGCACTTGACTTGATTTCTCATCTTATCATCTCCCCCTTAGGTCTAAAGCTAACACTTGAAATCTATGGACCTACTCCACAGTACCAACTCAATTATGCTATCTAGGCACACATGGAAAGTCATAACTTAATTGGAACCTCATCTGGTAACATGCCATCTCGACACGCCTCTTAATGCTTTTGTTACTCTTGTGACTTAGCCACACTTCGCTGCCCTTATCTAAAGGTTAGGATCTCTCTCTTGTACTACTCACATTCATTGCAGCAACATCTCAATTCCTCACCTACTCTATGTCAAGTCTACTAGATAAAATCTCAAGACTAACATCTTCACCCTCATGTTCCCATTCTTTTGATCATGACACTCATCTCAAATTCAAGCTTAATGTTCATTACTAAACCCGATTATCAATACGATTACTCGCCTACCATACCATAACTCATTACTTGGTCAGTTTTATAACCTTCTGAACATCATGACCCTCTCAAACAAATCATAAGCCTAGCTTAGATCTATCACTTCATAAATACTCTGTTCTTTTATTCAACACATCAATTTAGTCTCCTCTAATACGATGGTACATCGACATCAACTCTATTCTGGTTAACAAACATATACTTTATCTCATCTTGACTAGCAACTCTTACTCTACCCATAAGGAAAAACTCATCATTACTAACTTACTAGGTACTTGACTATAGTAACATAGCTTGTCAAAACACCATCTCCCTTAGACAACTAAACCTCTACATACTTTCCTCTAACTCTGGGCTCTTTCACTACTATTGCTCATGATCTCATAACGCATACTACCTTTTCGGGTGAAAATCTTACCCAAGCTCTAAACATACTTCCTCATAAGGATCTCAGCTGAAACAAGGCATAAGGAAAAGAGTACAACTCACTTTTAGCTCCAAAGCACGATTCACATGAATATGAGTGCATTCCTCTGAAACTGAACGCTTAACTTACTCTTGGGCTTCTCTCAAGCCCCTCTGGAGTTTCATGACTTCCTCAAAACTCTTGCTAAGAACAACTCATCGACAAAGAACTAACTCTGCTTTTCAACCACCTCTAGTATGATGGATAGTCGAATGATTCTGAGAAAGGCATGAGTACGAATAAATCTCTAAGCCTGGCAACAGAACCGGGAGGTGCCGATTCCGGTTTCGGTCCGTCCCGGTCCGTTACCGGTTCCATCTCGGTCTGTTACCGGTTCTGTCTCGGTTCCGGTTAGTCTCGGTTTAGTCTGGAACGTAGCGGGTCTGGGAGGGGTAACGGGACGGAAACCGGGATTTACCGGTTAGTCCCGGTCCGGTTAGTCCCAGTTCCGGTCCGGTTTTTTTTTT
Source organism: Solanum piurae (assembly GCA_029582685.1). NCBI lineage: Eukaryota > Viridiplantae > Streptophyta > Magnoliopsida > Solanales > Solanaceae > Solanum > Solanum piurae. The sequence continues at coordinate 52,525 of JAJOOO010006271.1, forward strand.
TTTAAAGCTTAATTATTATAGCCGTTGAGAGACGTTGGGCAACAGCTTTTGGGCCCCACCAACGGCTCTTTCAACCCCATAACTCCCCTTTACACCTCCCTACCCCCCAAACTTTTTTAATACCCCAATCTTCTAAAAACTACATTTTCATCCTTTTTTTAACTATAAATACCCCCAATCTTTCATTCTTTTCACTCACAAAAATATTATCTTCTACTCTCTCTACTCTCTAGTCTCTAATCTCTTATTCTCGTTTAAATTACGAATTTGGTCTTTGAAAATTGGAGCTTCAAAATTCAACTTTCAATTTTCGACTTCCGGTCATACACGTCTACTTTTTTAAGTAGACGTTTGGTACATTCGTTCCAACTCACTTTTCATTTATTTATTTATTTGTTTGCATTTAACTATTTATTTTGGGAGTAATTAGTTTCTAGTCTCTACTTATTTAGTTATTTATTTGTTTAAAACTTTGCATTACATTTTCGTATTATACATAATTTACTCACTTTTTATATTTGAATATGGATTTCGGTAAAAACATTATTGAAAAGGGTAAAACAACCATAGTTAATTCGTTCACTAATTTATCTAGCTCAAAATCCAAGAAAAAAAAACGGTAGTACTTCTAAATCTAAAACTAAAAAAACTTCTCAATTAAGAATGAATACGGATGATTATACGCATGTTGATGAAACTGTTTTTAATATTGATAGTAATAGTGGATTAGATCCTTATCATGAACATTTACAAAGAAGGTTTGGTAATTTTGATGAGGAATTACCTGAAGATGATGAACATGATGATGTTAATG